>CM040238.1:217364116-217564116 GCA_022545495.1 Chrysanthemum lavandulifolium
ATACGTAGCCCACATTGAAAAGTCGACCACCATGATATCCAAACAACATAACACACGGTCTAAGTAGGGCATAACCCTAATAACCGGGTATAAAAGACATACAGCACTACACTTGCCCTAATGCTTCTCACTAGAAACCCTAATCACATTAATCATCCGCCCCCCTCCTAAAAATTATCCCATCTTCAAACTCATATTACTTATTTGTACGCCTCATTCTCAGAAAAATACTCCCACCAATTCTAAATTACATTCACTTAATCCGATTCACCTCACCTTCAAACATCCAAATCCGGATTATTTCTCTTGATACCATGACGAGATTCTTGTTTAGACACGATCATGCAACCATTATTCATTGTTGACCTCGCCACAGGGATGGCTTGGTGCTTTGATAATCGCCACAGAGATGGTGACTGCTTCTTTTGAGTGTCGGCCACAGGGATGGCTGAAAGAATAAGACACGGCTTCAAGGTTCAAACAAACGTTCATAGGTAAGCATCTTCCATCCTTGTGTTATTAGAACGAATCAAGAGAAACATTTAACAATCTTGTTAGATGTTTTGTCTTAAATATTCGGATATTCAAAAGGAGTGAAACTCCTAAATAGATCTATGATGAAACGTTCCTATGTGAATAGATTAAATGATATCTATGAGTTTGAAGTACCACTCACATAAGGAACAATAACGGAGATCGATTAATTGTTTTGTTTTAAGAACTGAATATAAAGAAGATTGAGACATAGGTCTTGGTCTTTCTTTGATATATTTGAATACACATTGAGGCTTTGTCTTCATACAAGATCTATGATGAAAAAGATTTAATTGAAAAAATCTATAAAAGATTTCACAAAGATTGAATCGATCTGAGATCTACTTGTATATTTTCTTTTTGAGTCTTGATTGAATGAGAGATGGATATGTTTCGAGTCTTAGTACTGGAACAATACTAAGTCGATGTTATGATATGGTCTTTATCTGTATTAAATGATGTTGGACTGATGATGTTATGATGAAACTGAGGTTCATGAATCTGTTTTTGGTATGTTGGTATGTTGTGGTCTTGTGGTCAGTTTTTCTCCTTCATCCTTTCTGTGTAAGTCGCTAGCTCTAATATCAAGTCGCTAGTATATTAAGTCACAAGTCGCTAACCCTTTTAAACCACAAGTCGCTAGCAGTCAAGCCAAGTCGCTAGCATAACTCGCTACCCTTTTCAAAACACAAATCGCTACGACATGTAAATACAAGTTGCTAGGCAGTTAAAGTAGACAAGTCGCTAACAGTTTTTCAAAGCAAGTCGCTACTTCTATCATACATGACCCAACTCGCTAACCCAACTCGCTAGGTCAACTCACTACGACTTGTAAAGAAAAGTCGCTAAGAAAGATACATTGAATCTGGACTGGTTAGTGACAAGTCGCTAGCATGAAATATGACTTTTCCGATGAGTTTTTCCGACGACTTTTCCGACCATATTCATACATAACCCAGAAAAATGTATATGAAAAAGCATTGAATGACCCATATGACCACGTATATACCAAGCAGAAAAGATCATTAGACCAAAATCTTTAGACCAAAATATATTTAGACCATTTTGACCACCTGTAACAACCATTTGACCATCATAACATACATGTGTTTGGTACAAAATAATGTTTGACAAGAAACTGTTAACAAAAGTCATGTAACCATATTATTTGCTTGGACAAACAAAACCCAAGACAAGCATGTATGGACCAAAACGCTTATTTGTTGACCAAACAAGAGGATAGTGAAACATGTAAAAGCAAGTTAACCACACGTATACTCTAAAAACAAGCCCGACCAACATAAAGTACCAAAAAAAGATACAAACATGAATCGAAACCATAGTAAATCATCAAACACAACAACCTTGGCTCTGGTACCAATTGTAGGATCGTTATTTTATTTTGTTGATGATTCGGGTGGTCTTGGATGATCAAAATACATGTTAGCCATTAGAGAGAGAAAGTTAGAGAGTTGGGTGTTTTCTTGGTAGAGAGTTACTTTGAAACAAATGGAATACTAGATTGAGAAGCACCACCCCTTCCATGGATGGAAGGGGTATTTATACCTACAAATACACGACCTCCCATCGGCCTCGTGGATCGTGGATACAGGGTAAAGACCCGTCCTTCCTCCACGGTGTTACTCTAAACTAAACTACGCTACAAACTAACTAATAAACAACTTAATAACGTAAATAACGACAAGTCTACGAGCTAACTTATGCTATATATTATTTGGGGTGACCGACTCTTCACTATGGAATTTTCTAATTCCTAACAGAGTTCAACTCTGAAACCACTTCCTCATGTCAATATCAAGCAGATGATGATATTTCTTACTACATCATACCTCACAACCTCCTTCAACCAACCATCGCGAATTTCGATACTCCATCGCCTCGCCGCGATAGGTCATATTGAACCAAATGTTCAGAACTCGAATTCATGAATCAATCTAAACAACAAATTATCTCATCTAATGAACCTCATGTCTGTTGCTCCAGCTCAGACCATTCCTCAATCCCTAGTGACCTCATCAAGCTCATATCCAAGACCACAAAATAAGTGGACAAGATCTCAAGACATTGAGCTTTTGAATATCATTGGAGAGCCCACTAAAGGCATGCTCACTAGGAGTATGGCTGCTAAGTTATCAGCAGCTTCAGCTAATGAGTGTTTGTATGCAGACTTTCTTTCACAAGTTGAACCCAAAAGTGTCTCAGAGGCTCTGAAACATCCTAGATGGGTTTAGGCTATGCAAGAAGTACTTCACCAGTTTGACAGAAATAAAGTCATAAAACTAATCAAATGTCCCCAAGATGTCATAATCATAGGAATGAAGTGGGTTTTCAAAAACAAAACTGATGAAAATGACACTGTTAGAAAAAACAAGACCAGACTTGTAGCTAAAGGATACAATAAACAGGAAGGCATTAACTATAATGAGACATTTTCTCCTATTGCTAGAATGGAAGCCATCAGGATCTTCCTTGCATATGCAACATACATGAACTCAAAGTTTACTAAATGGATGTCAGTGGCTTCCTAAATGGTAAACTTAAGAAAGATGTTTATGTTCGCAACCCGGGCTTTGAAAGTAGTGTGTACCGACCATTTCTACAAGCTTGACAAAGCCCATATGGACTAAAAGCAAGCTCCCGCAGCATGGTATGAAACTCTCGCCTTCGATCCAAAACAGTTTTTAGATGAAAGATAGACAACACCTGTTTATCTATAGACAAAACAACATGTGATACTAGTCCAGTATATGTTGATGACATCATTTTGGCTCAACAATTATACACTTTGCAAACGCTTGAAAAATGATGACAAAAAATTTGAAATGAGCATGATGGGTGAACTCACAGAGCTTAACAACACATTTCAGTTTGCCTGATGCTCATTTCAAATTTCTTTGCCATCAGTTTTTCAAACTGTTTGCAAAGTGTATAATTTGTTGAGTCAAAGATGATGTCATCAACATATACTTGGACTAGTATCACATGTTGTTTTGTCCTATAGATAAACAAGGTGTTGTCTATCTTTCATCTGACAAACTTGTTTTGGATCAGGAAAGCTGAGAGAGGTTCATACCATGCTCTGGGAGCTTGCTTTAGTCCATATAGGTTGTTAAGCTTGCACACATAGTCAGGGTACTCACTACTTTCAAAGCCTGGGGGTTGCTGAACATAAATATCTTTATTAAGTTTACCATTTAGGAAGGCACTTTTGACATCGATTTAATAAACTTTGAAGTTCATGTATGTTGCATATGCAAGGAAGATCCTGATGGCTTCCATTCTAGAAACAGGAGCAAATATCTCATTATAGTTAATGCCTTCTTGTTGATTGTATTCTTTAGCTACAAGTCTGGCCTTGTTTTTGATAACAGTGCTGTTTTCATCAATTTTGTTTCTGAAAACCCACTTCATTCCTATGATTATGACATCTTGGGGACATTTAATCAGTGTTATGACTTTATTTCTGTCAAACTAGTGAAGTACTTCTTGAATAGCCTGAACCCAACAAGGATGTTTCAGAGCCTCTGAGACACTTTTGGGTTTAACTTGTGAAAGAAAGTCTGCATACATAAACTCATTAGCTGAAGCTGCTGATAACTTAGTAGCCATACTCTTAGTGAGCATGCCTTCAGTGGGCTCTCTAATGATATTCAAAAGCTCAATGTCTTGAGATCTTGTCCACTTATTTTGTGGTCTTGGATCTGAGCTTGATGAGGTCACTAGGGATTGAGGAATGGGTTTAGGAGCTGGAGCAACAGAGACATGAGGTTCATTAGATGACATAATTTGTTGTTTAGATTGAGATTCATGAATTTCAAGTTCCTGAACATTTGGTTCAAGATGACCCATCGTAAAGGTGGACCGATGGAGTATCAATGAATTCACCGATGGTCGGGTCGAGGAGGTTGCAGGTATAATGTAGTAAGAAATATCAGCATCTGCTTGATATTGACACGAGGAATTGGTTTCAAGTCTTGCTCTCACTGAAGGTCCAACAACAATTGAGGGGGAGTATATCACTGAAGAAACTCCTTTTCACACAGAGGAGGAGCCAACTCCAGTAGTGCCAATCTCCAATCAACACCATCATCAACAAAACCACCATCTTCATCAGTCCCTCCTCAAGACAAAGGCAAAGGCATACTGACAACGCCTGAGCCTGTGCAACAAAAATTGGTACCTGCTTCCAAGACAATTAGACAGGATCCCATATGAGATCAATGGCAAAATATACCTACTTTCTAAGGAACAGATGAGTGCCTATCTTGAGAACTAGTAACGAGCTAAGAAACTGGCTAAAGAAGAATGAAAGAGCAAGGCTGTCCTGGTTAAGGTTGTTTGTGAAAAACTACAAGGAGGGGTTGAATAGTTTTACCGATTAAAACTGCGTTTTAAACTATTTAGATTTACTTATGTCAATCTATTAGATGTGTATGTTGTATGTTGATAGATAAGTATGTAAATACGTAATGCAAAAGTAAAGAGTAAGAAACACAAAACCACGATATGAGTGTTTATAGTGGTTCGGCTACAAGGACACCTTCCTTGCCCTACTCCACTCCCCGAGTCACCTACTCGAGAGTTCGTAAGCACTACACAACACAAACTCCTTGTGGCGGAGAAGCCTTCACAACGTCGCCTACTCTTTATCCGGTACAAGGCTAGACATCAGGTTCTTCCATGAGGTAGAACCAAACCTATCACAACATCACCTACACTTTATCCTGTACAAGGCTAGATACCGAGTTCCATTACAAAGGAGGAACTACTACCCAACACTACACAAACCTATCCCAAAGGATACACACTCCTTATTACGACATCAACAAGGACATCAATATCCTTTGACCCAAACTACTATATCTTGTACATCGATGCACCATATCGAATGTACACCCTAGGCACCTTTCACTGATGCCTTTGACACGACCCTTTGGCAACTTTCACTAATGCCTTCAACACGGAATTTCGGCACCCTTCACTAATGCCTTTGACACGGATCTTCGGCACCTTTCACTAATGCTTTCGTCTTGACCCTTTAGACATCTTTCACCTATGTCTTCAACACAACACTTCTAATGTGAGAGAAAAGAACTATCAACAAGATAACATCAGTAGTCTTGATGATGACAAATCTTGGCAACCCATGGACTTGAGCTTGCTCGACTTCAAGAAGTGGTGATCTCACCTTTAAGAGGAACCTAGAGAATCACACAAACACAAAAGTACATAGAAAGATCTTTTGGATCTGAAGTTAGAGGGTTTACAATACTAAGATAAAGTATGTGTAAAAGGGGTGAGTTACAATGAAGAAATGGCTTACTATTTATAGGCAAAATCAACTACTGTTCCCCGGATCCTACGGATCCCTTTACATGAGGGATCCGTCCAGTGTAAACTGGGGGATCCGCCAGACGCTCCTCCTATTTGGGTTATGGATCATGGATCATGGGTCATGGGTTATGGACTTTGGGTCATGGATACCCAAATAGATACAATGTATCTAGACATTGGATCATGGGTATGGGTCATGGACCATGGGTAATACCTAACTTGACTTCATGTATGATGTCATGTAATGGGTCATGGGTTATGGATCATGCTTCATGGGTATGGGTCAAGGACTTTGGGTTTTACCCAACTACATTCAATGTATCTAGTCAATGGGTCAAGTACTTAGATTTTTACCCATTACATTACCCATTACAATATATATATATACCTATTATGTAAACACTACTTGTTATATATATACATTTCTATAAAATGTAAACACTATTACTGGTTTGGTGTTTTATATGAAAATGTAAGTATGTTAGTAAACTATTGGCTCAAACTATTTACGTATTTTATTTATTTTGTTAAAATGATTTTATGTTTGTTATCGACGAAACATTAGAAGATCGTAAATAAACGTTTTTACGGCTTATTTGTATTAACAATTTCTCCCTTTTTGTTGATGAAAAAGCATAAGATTATTTTAAGGAAAAAGTAAAATTCGTAAAAGTTTGAATTGGACTTTTTACTCTCTTCTCCCCCTTTTTGTCGAAACAAAAAGAGCGTCGAAAAGAAACTAACACATTGTTTGAAGAAAAACGTGTGGAAAGAAAAAATTTGAAAGATAGAGAGTAAGAGAAAAGAAGAATTCTCATCTTAGCTCCCCCTTGACGGGTGCTTCCCTTTATTGAGGGCGTCAAGTAATTAGGAAGACTAAGCGAGTGTTTTGCAATATCGTTTGCAAATTGTTTCATTTTTTTGACAAACATGCTCACCCTTGATGAGTGCTCCTTTGTGAGGAGGACGTCAAGTAGTAATGTACTCTTATGTGAAAGTATTGCAAGCGTTTTTGCAACGTTTTGCTTTGACATGAAACTCCCCCTTGTTGAGGGTGTCAAAGTGTTCAAGTGTATATTGAAAATCTACAAAACAAAGGTTAGAAAACAAGTATATGATGCATAATTTCCTGCAAATAAGACTCAAATTAGTAAGAAAAATTGTTTCTGTTGCACGGATCCCACGGTTCTTCCCTGGGAGGGATCCGTCAAGGCCAAAGTGAGGGAACCGTCTGCCTGCATACTTGAGACAGCAATATGGATGCAAAATGTGGTGTCAACACCAACAAGAGTTATTTATTAAGGCAGCAAACATATTCTCAAGATCATATGGCATATAACGTGTAATTTCATTCAATAAAAACATGAGAAATGATATATATATCTCTAAAACTAAGAGAATGACTTAAGTATGAAATATGATTCATAATCAATCTAAGTTAAGCTTAAGACTAGAACACCACTTGAATCCTTAAGCTTAGGAATGTTTAGTTTTGTTGACCTCATTGAAACGTTCGAGGAGGTGATAACACATGAAACGTAGATCTTCACGTAGTTCATGTACTAAACCTTCAACATGTTTACAATGATAACAATCTTTGTCATGGCTTGGAAGTGGTGGTGGTAGAAATGAAGTGGTTTAAGATGGAAGGTTGAATGAGGAAGGTTGAGGATTCTCAAAAGAAGGAGGGATTTGTGGAGGTACATTTGGAGGTGGATCAACTAAGGGTGATGGTGGTGGAATGTGTGTGGAGGATGTTGGGATATGAAAGTGCTGAAGAATGACAAAGTACTGGAAGAAGTCAAAGTACTGCTAAGGAAAAAGTTAAAGTATTGCTGTCGAAGTCAAAGTACTACAAAGACTAAAGAACTGCTATATTCGTTTATGGAAAGCTTTGTTATTCTAGAATATTCTTATTACTTGTCGTACAAGGTTATAATTGTAAACCGACTAGGGTTATCCTTAAGCCTATAAAAGGACCCCTAGGCTGGTATTAGAATATACGTGTTTTTAATGTTTTAGAGAAGTACGATATTAGAGTTTTAGAGTTGTTAAAGAGTCTGCATAACAAGCAGATTTAGAGTTATTAATAATATCGTTGAAAGTTAAAGTTAATTCTTCTTAGCTTTGTTAAGTAAATTCCGCATACTTAATAGAGTTTGCTCAGTGTTTCATTGTTAATAACTTACGATTTATCCGAGGTTATTAAACCCTTAACAAGCTATATAAGTTAGTTTGGTTAGAGTACATCGATCCAACAAGTGGTATCAGAGCTTGTGTGGAAACTCTGACTAAGAAGAAACCTTAAAACCTAGTAACCTACAAAAACCTAAAGATGTCGACTGAAGCTGCACCACCACCATCAATCACCTCACTAAGAATACCAATTATCAAAAAGGGAGAATACGACCTATGGAGCATGAAGATGAGGCAGTACATTGCTATTACAGACCATGCACTATGGAATGTAATTGTCAATGGTAATGAAGTAGTTCCAACACTCGTAGAGATTCTGGACAACCTAAACCACCCAAAGTCGCTTTTACTGCTACCGCAACAATAAGAAATCAAGAGAAGGCCCTGAACATATTGTTATCTGCTATTCCTGATGGTCATCTACTCAAGTTCCATGATGCTAAGTGTTAGCCTTAATAGTTTTTATTAGAAGTGATGGTCATTCACGTTTAGGAACTTTGTAACGTGTGTTAGATATTGTGCTAGAATAGTCAACGGGCTCATGGATTGGACTAAGCTAAATGGGTATTAGTTTAGTTAAGCTTGCCTTATCTCCAATCCAACCCATGTACAAGCCCACGAAAGCCCATAGAAAGCCTTTTAGGCATCAAGTCACTTGTATTATAAATACCCTCAAATGGTCATTTGAGGGTGCTGAGTGTGTGTGTGTGTGTTTTCTTTGGAATATACAACTTATTGTTTTCATCTTTCTCACAACATACACGGTTTTATAAACATCAAGTCACCAACATCTTAATCTTTCCTTCTTTATTTACGCATATGTTTGTGTTTGTGTTGTTCGTGTTCTCACGATAACGTGTTGGGTTTGTGATAAGGTTGATAAAAGTAAGGTCCTACAATTGGTATCAATCGCCTAACAATGGTTTAGGAGTGTTTTGGTTGAAGTTTTTGTTGTAGTGTACGCGTAGTGTTCGTTCTCAAAGATTCACGCATAAAACTTTAATTTTGCACTTAAATCTTCGTGGATTCTTATGGTCTAAGGTTTATATAGTGTTAAAGATTCTATTTTGGAAAAAGTTCAAAGCTTTATGTGTTTTACATTGTTTTAAACTAGTTTTTGGTTCGTGGTTCATTTCTATGCGTAAGCACAAAAGCATTTTGGTGTTTTGGTCAAAACAATCTTGGTATTTGAGTGTTTTGGAAGTTATTTGTGCATCGAAATCGGTTGAATCATCGGAAATTTTTACGCGTAAGTCAAAACCCTAGTTTTACGCTGTAAGAAAAGTCAAAACCTTATTTCTACGCTGTAAGTTTCTACGCATAACCTTTGGTGAAGAATCTTCGTGCAAAACGGTGACTCGATGCTTCCTCACTTGGATAAGTGTGGAACACTTCGACTTTCGATATCTTTTATGTTTGTGATTAAGTAAAGGATTTTGGTTTTAAACCAACTCTTACGCATAAGCGTAAAGCTTACGAGTAAACACTCTACGATAAGTTAACTCTACGCAGAAGGTACTTTACTTCTACGCTTAAAGTTTACGATAAGACTTACGTTTAACCTTAGGTTTACGCGATAAGAATCCTACGCCTAAGCTCTTTACGCATAAGGACTCCTACGCATAAGCAATCCCACGATAAGCATTCATTTCTCGCATAAGAACTGCTTTACGAGTAAGATTTTGAGCAAAACTTCAAACGGCTATAATCTGTTGAACCGTAACTCCGTTTTCAGCGATCTACCCATCAAAACGATCGTGAGCACGAAGAGAATAGACCGTCGAATGAACTAAACCTTCAAGTCCTAAAAACGCTCCGAACAGAAGTTATTGAGGTTTTTAAGTTTTTAGAGCAAATTTTCACTACAACAACCGAGCTTAATCTTCATCAAACACAACTCCTTTATCATTGAATCGATCCTACATCAACTTTATCATATCATACCTTCATCAATGGCAACTCAACAAGACATTCATGCAGCCGGTGCCGAAAACCATCCTCCTATGTTGGAAAAAGGTGGTTATCTTCAATGGACAAGTCGAATGCTTCGTTACATCAAGACAAAACCTAATGGAAAATTGATGATCAAATCCATTCTGTGATGGACCCTTCATACCTCGATAAGTCCAAGACCACGAAATGTCGATGCAACACCTCCGTCCCACCATTTTTCGCCTTCAAAAGAATCGGAATACTCAAGAGGATCGGAAGCAAGTCAAGCGATGACATGGCAATTCATATTGTCCAACCTGGGTTTACCAAGAGACATCTTTGTCATTGTGAGCGGTTGTGAAACAACTTTCGATATGTGGGAGCGTGTTAGACGGCTTTGTTATGGAACCGAAATTGGTCAACAAGATATAGAGAACAAGTTGCTAACCGCTTGGGAAAAGTTTACATCTACTCCGTGGAGAATCCATTGAATCCTACTATGTTGCACTTTAATGAATGAGTGATCGAAACAAGTTGACACCCGTAACTATCGTGAGCAACATCAAGTTCTTGAACAATCTACCAAAAGAATAGGGACGATATGTCACTATAGTCAACCAAACAAAAGACTTACATCAAGTGAACTTTGATCAACTCAACGATTTTCGAAACAAAACCAAAATGAAGTGAATGAAGTCGCAAGAAAGATTAGCAAAGAATCATGATCCATTGGCACTCATTGCAAAGACTCAAACTCCGGTGAATACACAACAACAAGCTTCATCATCTTCCACTAACAACAACTTGCGAGAATACATCCTCAACAACAAAACTATCCACCAACAACAACATTACCAGAACAAGGAATCACTAATCTTGAAATGGAACCGGAAGAAGCTTTGTCACAAGCATTTGCATTCTTGGGTAAAGCATTCGAGGTCGCTATTCCACACCAACTAAAACAACCAAAGGATTTCATCAAACACTCGCAACAGGAAAATTGCACACCGGGTGTGAACATGGGTAATCAAGGACAAATGGTTGGAGTTATTGGGAATCGGCAGGATATATCTTGGATTTCGCCTAGGTAATTAGGCGGTTCCAAATCGAGTAATCGATGGGTCGAATGTTGGGAATAGAGCGTTGGGTAATAAGATTGGGAATGTTGCGACTCAATCGTTGGGAATTATGGAAATGGGAATCAGGTAATCAAGTTAAGTGTTATAACTGTCAAGGATTGGGTCACATGGCACGGAATTGTCCTACTAAGCCGAAAAAGAAGGATCTTGTGTATCTTTAGAAAGCTATCATGTTGGTACAAAAGGAACAATTTGGACTTCAATTGAGTGCTGAGGAACATGACTTTATGGCTATTATGGATGATTTGGAAGACCTCGAGGAACTCAATGCAAACCGCATCTTCATGGCAAATCTTGAGAGACTAAGTACGACATCGATTACGACGCACCTCCTGCCTATGACGCCAACGCAGATGTCGAGGTACCAATCACTGATCCATGCTATAACAATGTCATATTTGATGTGTGTACTCATGACGAACCGCGTCTCGTGACATCGGCACCTACTTATGATACATACTGGACAATCCGAGTTGTAGCAATACCAACTCGAGACTCGAGATGTGGATCCTAGTGGAGACCGTGTGGCACAAAATCTTGAGGCCGATGAGGAAACACGTGCTTATTTTGAATCATTAATCAATAAGCTGTGGCATTGAAATCGAAAAGTCAAAAGGTCAATCGCGAAGTTAAGGCCACAATGCTAAATTGACACCGAGCTGAGAGTTACAAGGATAACGAAAAGCCTTTGAATTTCGGAAAACAAAGAATCGAATTTGAAATTGGTTATCGAAATTTGGTTTCTAAAGAACAACTTTTGCAAATCAAGTATAACACACTTGATGTGAATTTGAACTTAAAATTAAATCTTTAAACAAGGAAATTTCGATTTAAATAACCAACTTTCTAAACAAAAACAAATGTTTTCTAATCTTGAAAAGAGAAGAAGCGCTTGATTCTTGATTTTTCAAAACGATAAGATTCTCTTCGTGATGAAATTCTTGATAAAAATGAAAAAATCCAAACTTTGGAAAATTTGCTTCTTAAAACGGGTCATTCTGCTCAAACAATCAAGATGCTTTCTAATCAAGTAAATCTGCGTCTTCATACTAATAATAGAATGACACTTGGTAAAGACCCTTCTTCATTCCTCAAGAAAGCTCAGAAATCTCAGAATGTGTTAAACAATGGAAATGTTTTACATGAACCCATTATTGTTCGTGATTCTCTTGAAATGTTAGAACTATCCGAGGAGAGTAGATCCAAAATGAAACTAAAACATCCGAAATCAAACCAATTGATTATAACAAATGGAACAAAATTAACGGAATTACTTTTGTTAATCAAAAGAAAAGTCAAAGTTTTCCATCACACCAAGTGTTTCAAACAAAGAGTCAACACTGCTTCAAAATCTGCTTCAAAACCAGTTGTTGTCTCAAATTCTCTTCGAACATTGAACAAATGTCTTCAAACAATCCTTTTAACACAAGTGATGCGAAGTATTTTAGAAAATGTGAAAACTAGAATTGTGGATCTTCAAGACATCATTAAAACTAAAACCAATATTACAACAAACATCGGTTTAATAGTTTTGATAATGAAAATAAAAGTATTTTGAAAATCAAATTGCCCCTCACCGAATGCCATCGATGCAAGGGTAATTCATTTTGAACAAGCCTTTTGAAAGAAACAAATGACTTTGTCAAGGACCATAAATCCACAGTAAAGCAAGCTAATGACCGTGTTGAACAAATCAAAGTTTTGGAAAATTTAAATGACTCTCTTCAAGATGTTCTCGACCATCGATATTATGTCCATCATTTTGCAAACATATTCTATTGAAGATCATGAAAGACTCCACCGAGACCTCCGAAATTGTTTCAAAATATGAAAAGCTCTTGAAAACTTGAAAAGAAAATGTCTCATATTTTAAACAACTTGATCGCAAAAGCGAGGAATGCAAGTATGACAAGCTGTCGATGAGCGTGCCTACAATGACATGAAAGCAAAATGATCTTTGAGGGCTCACCGGAAAGTCAAAAAGGAAAGGCAATGAATACCGTGATTAAAAACCATTGATCATGGAGAAAGAAAATGTTCCCAAACCGATTTCCAAACCAAAAATGTTTGTTTCTATGCCTCCTCCAAAAGTCAATGAGAAAATGTTTCATCAAAACCATCCACCCACCGCCCTACCTAAACAAAATGTTGATAAAGGAAAAGCGGTTATCGAGAAACCAAAAGTTTTAGCACCGGCCTTTTTAAGATGAGTACCACTAATAAATGCGCTTCCACATCTAAAACATATGGAACAAACGACATAAGTTTATAAAAGCACTCTAAAGAGACTAGGAAATCGAAACCACCTCCCTTCATAAAAATGTGAATCCTAATGCATGTGCCTTACCTTCTACAGGATTAGAAAGCACCTCTAGGAGCAGCAGACTAAAGCCTAAGAGCAATACAAGGAACAATAGAGTCTCGCATGCCTCTAGGAGTAGTAGCTTGAATAAAGAGAAGAAAGTAGAATAACACCCTAGGAATCTACTGCTTTTGAATAAGAAAGACATTTCATATGAATGTACTAAACCTATGACACTTGCTAAGTCTAATGAATGTGTTGAATCTCTTTGTTTAACTTGCAAGAAATCTTTAATTAATGTTCAAGATGATTATGTTTCTAAGAATTTGAATGATAAGCCTGTTAAGAAGAACGTTCCAAAAAGATCTTACACTAACCGAATAGGAATACTAGCTGCAAAACTTAGACTTTACACTCTTGTGGGAACTATAGTGTATACTTTAGGGATGATATTTGGAAACCCACATGTAGAACTTTCACACTCGAATGGTAAAATGAGTGATAAACCGAATTCCTGAGAAAACCTCTTTGAGTGTGATCGGATTTTACCTCTAACCCAAAGGAACCAAAATCAAAGCGGTTTCCACAATATTCTTTTTCATTCTTGGTAGGTTATCGAAATTTGTCTTTGGATCGTCGACTCGGGTTGCTCCAAGCACATGATCGAATCTGAAGTCTGGCGATCAATTTCTTACGAAATTCATGGGAACCGTCGGTTTAGAAATGATCATGTAGCACCTATCATGGGTTTTGGAGATCTACCGTTTGGAAATTATTTGATCACTCGGGTTTACTATGTCGAAGGGTTGGGACATAATTTGTTTTCGATCAAGCGATTCTGTGATGCAGATTTAGAGGTTGCTTTTAGGAAAATGCTTGCCGTTAGAAACTTGGATGGCACCGATCTCTTAACCGGAATCGTGATACAAACTTGTATGCTATCGACATCAATCAAATGGTCTCTTCATCACCAATATGTCTCATGACACGAGCATCCGAACTCGATCCACGGTTGTGGCATAGAAGGTTATCCCATCTCAATTTTGACACCATCAACAATCTTGCCAAAGACAACATAGTCAACGGACTTCCAAAATTCAAATACACCAAGGATCACTTATGTCCATCATGCAAACAAGGAAAAAGCAAAAGAGCATCATATAAACCCAAACCCGTACATAGTTCGGAAGCAAGGTTGCATATGTTGCACATGGACTATGTGGCCCAATGAGAGTTGAAAGCATTAATGGGAAAAAGTATATTCTTGTTATCGTTGATGACTATTCAAGATATACAGGGTTAGGTTTTGAGATCAAAAGATCGAAGCACCGTGAATCATCATCACCTTCCCAAACGTATTCAAGTACTTCTTCAAGCTCCATGAGAGTTGTAAGAATGCATAACGCACGTAATTCACAAATCGGGAGTTAAGAGCTTTTTGAAGATGTTGGAATAACTCATCGGACATTAGTTGTTAGAACTCCACGCAATGAGAATGGGGTAGTGGAAAGAAGAAATCGTACTCTTGTGGAGCTCGCTCGACAATGCTAATTTATTCCAATTGCAGATTATTTCTATGGGTGATGTTGTTGCCAACGCTTGTTTCACTCGTAACCTATCCCTAATCCATCCAAGATTCAATAAAACCCCATATGAAATAGTGAACAACGAAAACACGATATCTCTTACTTTCACGTGTTTGGCGCTTTGTGCTATCCATGAGCAACGAGAGAAGATCTAGGTAAACCGAGAGCAAAGGTGATATTGGAATCTTCATTGGATATTCGAGATAACTCGAGGGCATTCGGGCGTATATGTAAGAACTAGGAGGATCATGGAGACGATGAATGTGAAATTTGATGAACTTTCACAAATGGCTTCGAGACTCGCTCTAGAACCCGTACTAAACCCGAGACTTACGGACACATCGATTCGGGACTCGTACCTCAAAGAGCTCAATCAACCGTTTGACAATCCTAAAGAACAAGAATGGGAGAATTTCTTCGAGTTAATGTTCGATGAATACTATGGTGGAACTTCGACAAATGCATCAAACCATCATTCCATTGCACCGCTCAAAATCATCCTCCACTCCAGCGAAGATGCATCTACAATGGTGAAACCAATGCACCAACTCCATCTACATCATCAACATCTACTACGGTTCTTGCACCCGTTCTACCAGCAGTTGATGAGCAAAACCAAAACCATAACGATGCAACGTTAAATGAAGACTTATTTGAACACCCGTTTGCTACGGAATCAGCTGAATCTTCTTCAAGGTTACGAGAACCATCTAACTCACATACGTATAACCAACGGTATCCTTCTACTCTGAAGTGGACAAAAGACCACCCAATTGAACAAGTTATTTGTGAACCTTCAAGGCCAATTCAGACGAGACGTCAACTTGCCACCGATTGCGACTTATGCATTTACCTTTGCTCAATTAGCAATATCGAGCCAAAGAACATTCGTGAGGCAATGGCAGATCCCGCATGGATAAAAGAAATGCAGGAGGAACTTCTCCAATACCGTCTACATGACTCTTGGGAAATGGTTCCAAGACCCATTGACATTCGCGTCATTGATCTTAAATGGTTATGGAAGAACAAACGGGATGAAGAAATGACTGTCATTCGCAACAAAGCTCGTCTTGTGGCCAAAGGATACAAACAAGAGGAAGGATAGACTTTGAAGAGTCATTCGCGCCATGAGCTTGAGACTAGAAGCGGTCATGATATTCTTAGCCTATCACTCACAAAAACATCACGGTTTATCGGATGGACATTAAGACTGCGTTCTTGAATGGAACTACGAAAGAAGAAGTGTATGTGAGTCGACCGAAGGCTTCATCGACTTGGAACATCGAGACTACGCCTACAAACTCAAAAGGCAATCTATGGATTGAAACAAGCTCAAGGCGTGGTATGACGAACTTTCCTCTTTCCTTATCCAAAACAATTTCACCAAAGGCACAGCTTGATCCTACCTTGTTTACACAAAAATGCAAAACGACATGTTGATTGTTCGATTCGTGGGCGACATCATCTTTGGGTCCACTAATCCAAATCTTTCAAAACATTTTGAAAATCTCATGAAAAGTAAATTTGAAATGTCCATGATGGGGAACTAAAATTCTTTCTTGGTTTACAAATACATCGGTCCCTCATGGAATTTTTATAAATCAAGCTAAATACACAATTGAGATTTTGAAAAATCATGGTATGGATAATTGTGACTCGGTCGAACACCAATGGTAACTTCACCAAAATTGGAGCCGATTTGTTTGGGAAACCTATTCATCCGAAGAAATATCGAGCATGATTGGTTCTCTCATGTACCTCATCGCTAGTCGACCGGATATTCATTTTGTTGTTTGCTTATTAGCACGGTTTCGTGAAAAGCCTATTGAACTGCACCTCAAAGAGGTTAAATAGGTCTTCGGCACTCAAGACATCCATTCACATGGGACTTTGGTATCCAAAGGAATCGGTTTGATCTAATTGCCTTTTAGGATGTGGACCACGTGATCAAGTTCTGACAAAAGTACATCGGAGGAGCACAATTTTGGGTGAAAAGTTAGTCACCGGTCTTCAAAGAAACAAGATTGCACCGCACTTTCAATCGTTGAAGGTAGGTATGTGTCTCTATCTGCGTGTTGTGCTCAAGTTCTATGGATGAGAACACAACTCACAGATTATGGCTTTACTTTCGATAAAATACCTATGTATTGTGACTCGAAAAGTGCCATAGCCATATCATGCAATCCTGTTCATCACTCAAAGACTAAGCATATCGAGTCCGCTATCACTTCATAAAAGAACATGTGGAAGAAGGTCTCGTTGAATTATTTTCGTGAAGACAGATACCAACTCGCCGATATATTTACTAAAGCCCTTCCAAAAGAAAGGTTTGACGATTTAGTTCGACGAATTGGAATGCGAAGCCTAACCCCGAGGAGTTAGAACGTCTTCTCGAATCTTCTTGAAAATGATTTTTCCAAAAGCTTGTTGTAAATATTTTTGAAAACAAAATACAAAATTTGAAAAACCAACAAAAGCAAAATATAAAAATATAAAACTTTCAAAAATACAAAACAATAAAAATCTAAAATCCAAAATATTCTTCTCACGACATGTCTCTTGTATAATCGATATTCATGCGTTTCTAGAAATGTCATTCAACAATGATACTGAGCATGTACAGATGCTTGAGCGAAAGTTCTTTAATGTTTTCCAAAACATGTTGTTTCTCAAAATTTATTCAAAAATGGCTTTCGTATACTTCACTAATAAACCCGGACTAAAATGATGACTTTTGATTAGTTTCAAATCAAAACTCAAGTTTTTTAAAGATAAAATCTAGTGTATGCTTCAGTGCACTACATTTAAAAATGGTGAGAAATCATCATCATCTTGAGCACCTTTTCAAGATTGTTCAAAAAGATATTTCAAAATCTTTCAAAATATTTTGTGCTCAAGATAACTCCCTCTAAAACCCTTTAATTGATTATGCTTTATTAAAGGGGGAGTATAAATCAAAAATGTTCCAAATTCATGCTTAAATCAAATCCGTTTGTCTCCCAAAAGATTCTAAAATGTTGTTTAATCTGTTGATATCAAAATATCACGCATATGCTATTTTGAGGGGAGAGCGTGATTAAAATGTGATCAAAATGTTTAATGATCGGTGTTTGAATCTCATAATGAGCTCGACTCATTGAAACCAATGAATTGACGGAATCAAAGTCATTAAATGTACCATCTCGAGAAACTTTCTATGGACTTGACCGGGACGGGTAATAATTTCAAGCTAGTTCTCTAGTGATGTAGCGATGTCGAATCGGTCTTATTCATTTAAAGTCGATCAATTCAAAAGTGTGAACTCACCACAGCGTATGCGATTTACATCAAAACTTATAAGCACATGTGAAGGGGAGTGTTTCAAAAATATAAAACTCTCGAGTGTTCCAAACATGTTTTCAATCATAAACACTTTGAGAGATTTTCAAGAAAAGGTTTTATGGCAACAATAGGACAATCATGGAGTAATAAGGTGACTAAGGATAGGAAATTAGTCCTATGATCCGCCAGAGCGGGAGGATCTACCAAGGACATCACAAATTGTTAGTATTAGAAGTTCTTAGGAATGATTGAAAAAAGGAGTAATGTGAGAAAGGAGAAAGAAGGGTTGAAGAATTAAAAGGAAATGTAATGATAAAGGGTGAAAAGAAATAGCCCTCCATATTCAACCTTAGGGCGTAAACCGAGTTCAATTCATATGCTCTTGGTTGTCACTAGATGACACCGGTATTGAAGACAAATCGTCATGGACCCGATGGACGCTTTGCACTAAACCTTCTAAGCTACTCAATTCCTCTTAAAAGGATTTGTTTCATTCTCACCGGAACCCTACATAATCTATCGACCTTCTCTAGAGATCGTTGATATTGAAGAAGAGACCTCTCCCTAGTCTCCGCCGGAAAACCAAAATGCACTATTGAGTCTAGAGCCACGAGATTCATCAAAAGATCTCATAGGAACACTTGACATGACATCGCTTGTTGTTCATCAATAAGGCACAAGTGATATATTCTAGAGTCCCACGCAGTCTTAGCAATGCCGAACATTTATGAGAAGTTTCACATCCGTGATCTTGATGATTGAATGGAAACTCTGTCGGGGTCAACATCAAGCGACCACGATAGCGTGTCACTGGTAACTCCCTTGGATTACGCTTAGTGTGTCTCAAACGGTCTACAGATTGTGAGTGATGCTTGGTGTACTTGATGACTCATCCGAATTGTAGATGTACTTTGGTATATCGCGTTATCTCACTTGTGGGACTCAGTTCAGAAGCGGCCTTTGTAAGAATTAGAGATGTGTTTCACACTATTACGTTAACACCCTCGAAATTCAAACTTGTAAGTCTTAACCGCTTATTACTAACTGCTTTTATGTTTTCTTCTTATGGAAGCTCAGCGGATTGATGCGTGCAGATTCTCCACATGCTCATACCAACAACACATGAAAGTTCTCATCAAAATCAAAGGCAACACAAAGTTTAAGATGATTCTTCGTCAATGTCAAAGAATCTACAAAGTTTAAAGACTCAAGAACTACATCATTGGTAACCAAAAGACAAATAGAAGTGTGAGCATGGTGGAGAAAGGCGTGGAGACACCTAACCAGCGAAGTTGACAACGATGCACAACACCATTAACCGATCACAAAGCATGAAGGAACAAAGAATCAAGACTATTCTATATCTACACACAAAGTTTAAGCTCAAGGAGAGTAAAGACCAAATCAAGTGGAGCATCGCTTAAATGACCACCCCTTAGGGGGAGATTGTTAGCCTTAATAGTTTTTATTATAAGTGATGGTCATTCACGTTTAGGAACTTTGTAACGTGTGTTAGATATCGTGCTAGAATAGTCAACGGGCTCGTGGATTAGACTAAGCTAAATGGGTATTAGTTTAGTTAAGCTTGCCTTATCTCCAATCCAACCCATGTCCAAGCCCATAGAAAGCCTTTTAGGGCATCAAGTCACTTGTACTATAAATACCCTCAAATGGTCATTTGAGGGTGTGTGATGAGTGTGTGTGTGTGTTTTCTTTGGAATATACAACTTATTGTTTTCATCTTTCTCTCACAACATACACGGTTTTATAAACATCAAGTCACCAACATCTTAATCTTTCCTTCTTTATTTACGCATATGTTTGTGTTTGTGTTGTTCGTGTTCTCGATAACGTGTTGGGTTTGTGATAAGGTTGATAAAAGTAAGGTCCTACACTAAGGATGCAAAGCAACTCGGGCGCTCTCAAGACAAGGTTTGGAGGTAATGATGCTTCCAAGAAGATGCACGTAACTGTTGAGCGGCAGTTTGAAACATTCATTGTTGGAGAAAGAGAAGGCCTTGATCTCGCCTATAATGATTCCAAAATCTTCTCGTGTTGGAGCTATACAAAGCGTAGGTTTCAGATTGAAGATGCTAATCTAAAGTTCTTAAGGAGTTTGCCATCGACATGGCATGTGATTGCTACTATGATCGGAGGACAATGCGGTTTGGATGTTATGGACTTTGATGATCTTTACAATCATCGAAGGTGTATGAGCATGAGATGAATGGCTAAACTAGTTCAAAATCTCACGATGTTGCCTTTTGTCATCTCGAAAGAGAGGCGATTTCTTCACTAAAAGTCTTCTTCTCTACTCAAAGTCTTGTTGCACAAAATCTTGTTGCCTACTCTACCCCACCTTTGCTCAACAAGCCTCACCAACAAATACCATCCATTCGTGATGAAGTCGTATGCTCTTTTTCGCCTAAAGCTACTTAGCTGTCACTTATGAAGAAGATCTCTCACAGTTGAAGAGGATGCTCTTGAAGAAATTGATATCATGTGGCAAGTTGTTATGATCTTGCAAGGATCGGAAGTTTATGAAGAAGACAGGAAGAGGCATTGACTTCAAACCAAAATAGGAATCACTTTGACAAGTCCAAGATTGAATGCTTCAATTGTCAAAAGACCGACATTTGAAAGGGAATGCGAGTTTGCTAAATATCAAGCAAGCAGGATGGTGAGAAACCAAAGCTTGAGCTAAAATAAATTCCTATTACGAAACAAAAGCTTTGGTTGCTCAAGAGAATCTATCGAGAGGTTGGTGAGTCTTGAGTTTGATGATGAACCGGTAACTAATGTATGGTAGCTGTGGAGGAATCGGTGGAAGAGTTTGATTAGAGCCTGACTTTTGATGAGGAACTGGACATGCCGCTTTGGAATCCATAGATGGTCTAGGAAGCTTTGATTGGAGCATAGAGTGAAGATGATCTGTTCTACTTGCTATGGTAGCCACTTCACCAAATTCACCCCTATCTACGAGGTATGCTCTAAGTGTCATAACTTTTATCAAAGGGTACTTAATGATTATGTGGTGAAAGAGATAATTATCAAAGGGCTAGGTGCGAGGTAGCGGTTATCAAATTACTTTAGAGTCTATGGAAGCCAAAATAATAACACATGAAAATAATGAAATGACTTGGGTAAAAGTATGAACAACGAGTTATTAGTTAAAACTAAGTGAATGGAAGTTAAATTGTAAAATTTAAAATTAAGAAACCGACTAAGGAGAGAGATGAATTGTTAGCAAAGTTTGGTGCTTGGAAAGAATCGGTCTTTCTCATGTCACTTATGTTGAAAAAGCAGAGAGGGCTTACATTAGAACTGGCCTAGGTTTTGGTATGGACTTTAATAACACAGAAGAAAACCCACCTAGTGATAAGGATGACCTTGATTTTGAGGATATAACAACTAGTGATGATGAGCTTATTAGCTATGTAGACACATCTAGTAATGAGGAATCACTTAGTGAACCACCTCCCGAATATAAGAAAGACAATGGTTATCATCTCGTCCCTCATCCCACCGGTAGTCATCAACCTATTAGACTGATGTTTCTCGTTTTGGAGTAGACAACCTAGAATTTAGGAAAAGCACTAGTCAATCTAGGTGCGAAACCCCAAAAGAAATCATTGAAAATCTAAGGATAATGATGTTAAAAGTCAGCGGTGCACTGCAACTCAAAATCTTGCTACATGTTCAATGATACCTTTAGGAAAACCTTCTCAAAATCCTGCTAAACCTTTTAGGGATAACTTTGGTCATCATAATTCTTATCATTCACCAAGAAGACAGAATAGTTTTGGTCATAGACATAGAGGAAACAATTTTGGGAGTTTGGGTCAAAAATTGTGTTTTGTTTGTTATAGTCCTGATCATCTGATTAAGAACTGTGACTTTCACTCAGAGTACCTAAGTAAATTCCCAAAGAACAAATCAACCAACCATAAGCCTAGAGAGAATAAACCAGTCTGGAATCACTTAAATAGGGTCAACCATAGCAACTTCTCATAAGACTATAGGTACCCTCACCAGAGAAGACCTTTTTCAAAACCACCAGTACCTTCAAACACTTTCCAAGGTACTGTTAAGCCAAAACCAGTACTTTCTCAAAGTACTACTCAGTTTTCACAAAACACCTTTTGGAATAGGAAACCTAGGAGATCTAATTACTATCAATCTAGAAGGCGTTACAACTCAAAGAAAGTAGATAGATCAAGGGACTCTACACCGAAGTTAAAACCAAATGGGTTAAGAAGGAAAATGCGATGGGAACAAAGCGGTACTTCGATAAAGTGAAAGTGAAACAGAGATTTTGTTTGATAATCATAAAGAAAACTTGAATGAAAAGAGATTTTATTGAAAATCAAACACAAGTTTTGGAACAACCAAGATAATTGATCATGTACTTAAAGGCGATTAGAAATTACATACTTAAAGAATTTAAGTATGTAACTCCTAAAGGGAACACAAGTCGATAATGGCTTGGGTTCCTAAAATTAACTAACTCTTTTATCTTTGTGCGGGCAACCCGAAGAGGAGCTTAAAGATCATCTAATTGTGGATAGTGGTTGCTCGGAAGCATGACAAGAGACAAGGAGATTACATCGATTTTAAGTCATATTGTGGAGGAAGAGTTGCATTTGGGAATGATGCTAGTGGAGGTAGAATTAGTGGGAAAGGAACCATCAAAGCAGGGAGCATTGATTTTGAGAATGTTAGATATGTGAAGGAGCTCAAGTTCAACCTGTTGTCAGTATCTCATATCTGTGACAAGAAGTATCCTGTGCTATTCACTGATAAAGAATGTCTTATTCTTTCCCCTGAGTTCAAGCTTGTTGATGATCACTTGGTAATTCTTAGAGTACCAAGAACCAATGATGTGTACACTCTTGATATGAGGACTCTTAGCTCATCTGAAAGAGCAACATGTTTAGTGGCAAAAGCAACACTAGAAGAAGCACATCAGTGGCATAGAAGATTGGGCCATGTAAATTTCAAGAATATCAACAAATTGGTCAAAGGAAATTTAGTTAGAGGTTTACCCATCAAAACTTACAAGAATGATCACTCTTGTTTGGCGTGCAAGAAGGGTAAACAACACAAAGCTTCATGAAAAAAGCTTGAGGACAGAACTATTAGAGAACCTTTGGAGTTGCTTCACATGGATCTATTTGGTCCTGTTTACATTACTAGTCTAAACAAGAAAAATCTTGCTTGGTTGTGACGGATGATTGCGATAGATTCGAGTTGAGTATTTTCTTGGGATTTAAAGATGATACCTTTGATGCTATTCATGATCGATAATAGCACTTGAAAACCAACCGAGACTTAAAGTAAGAGGTATTAGATGTGATAATGGGATGAATTCAAGAACAAACTTATGGATGAATTTTGTGCTAACAAAGGAATCAAGAGGAGTTGATGTTGCTAGAACTCCACGTGAGAATGGTGTTGCGAGAAAGAAAGAACGAAACTTTGATTGAGGCGGCTAGAACAATGCTTGCTGATTCACTACTACCTATTCAATTAAAATTTGAAGGTATGAAATCTTGCTTGCTATGTGCTTAACAGATGTCAGTCACCAAACCTCGAGATGAAGACACCGTATGAGTTCTTGATGGGAATCAAATCCAACATTCGTTTTCTAAAACCTTTTGGATGCTCTCTGACTATTCTCAACACAATTGATAATTTGGGCAAATTTGATGGAAAGTCAGAAGAAGGATACTTATTGGGGTACTGCACCAACATCAAAGGATTTAGAGTGTACAATAGAGTCACCAAGAAGGTTCAAGATTGTCTTCATGTTGAATTCTTAGAAGATCAAGAAAATCGAGAAGGTAAAGGTCACGATTGGATGTTTGATCTTTAAGTTTTGACTCCTTCTATGAACTATGTACCTATTAGAGAGAAAATCAACTTTGTATACAATGGAGACAATTTACGATTATGTTGTTCATGGAGTTCATATTAGACTGATGTTGTTCACGATGAAGAACCTATAATTGTTGAGAAGGAGAAAATCTTGATGAGCCAAAAGTTACATTATCTCTTGAAGAACAAGCTATTCAAGATGAGCTTAACGGATGCTTTTCAAGATGTCATAGCACAATCTTATGATGATGATCAAAGAAGAGCTTATGAAGAAGCAAAGAAAAAGAACAAATCTGCAGAGTTCACTCACGGTACTTTGGGTGTGAAGACTTTCGATCAAAATCTTTGTTGCACTGTTGGACACTTTGGATGCTTTAGATGATCCTACCATGCACGGCTTAGAAGACAACGATGATGAATTTGAAGATGAAGGTATTTTCCATGAAGGTTACGATTTCACAAATTTAGATGATGATGTTGAAGTTCCACATACCCCAATCTTAAGAATTCATAAGAATCATCCTAGTGGTCAAATCATTGGACCTTCTACCTCGGTGTGCTTACAAGAAACAAAGCTAAGGGTCTTTTACCCTCATAATGCTTTACTTAGCTTTGTTTATAAACAAAGCGAGTTGAATCATAAGGATCATCAAACATGTCTTCACTTGCTTTATCTCTCAATAAGAACCCAAGAATATAGCTCGGGCATTATCTAAAGAAAGTTGGGTTGAAGCTATGCAAGAAGAACTTCTTGAATTGAAACTTCACGAAGTTTGGGTACTATGTGATCTACACGATGGAAAGAAGGTCATTGGTACAAGATGGGTGTTCGAGTCAAGAGATGAAAGAGGAATGTCATCAAGAACAAGGCAAGGTTAGTAGCTTAAGGCTATAGACAAGAAGAAGGAGTAGATTATGATGAAGTATTTGCTTCAGTAGCAAGGATTGAAGCCATTCGAATCTTCCTTGCTTTCGCATCATATATGGGATTCGTGGTTTATCGGATGGATGTCAAGAGTGCCTTTATCTATGGCACTATTACGGAGAGAGGTTTATGTCAAACAATCTCCACGGTTTTGAAGATCCTACCCATCTAAACAAAGTCTATAAAGTGGTTAAGGCTCTTTATGGCTTACATCAAGCACCTAGAGCTTGGTATGAAAGGCTCTCTACTTTTCTATTGCAACATGGTTCTGAAGAGGAGCAATTGACAAGACTTTGTTCATCAAGATAGATAAGAAGGATATCATGTTAGTTCAGTGTATGTAGATGATATCATATTTGGGGCTACAAAACAGTCCATGGTTAAGGAGTTTGAGCGGTGATGCGAATGAATTTCAAATGAGTTATATGGGTAAGGTAACTTTCTTTTAGGACTTCAAGTTAAGCGGTCAAAGGAGGAATTTTCATAAGTCAAGACAAGTATGTATCGACATACTTAAGAAGTTCAATTTGATGCTATGAAGCCAATAACTACACCTATCAAGTCTATCAACTCATTGGGCAAGGATGAAGATGGACAACATGTTGAAGTCAAGTTATGCGGATCAATGATTGGGTCATCTTATGTATTTAAGCGCATCTAGGCACGATATCATGTTTCTTTGTTTGGTTATATGCAAGATATCAAGTCTCCCTAAGGTCTCTCATATGAATGCGATGAAGAGAATTTTCGTTATTTGAAACAACAACCTAAGTTAGGGTTGTGGTATCCTAAGGATTCCCCTTTTCACTTGGAAGCTTTTTCGAGATAGTGATTATGCGGTGACAACTATGACGGAAGATCAACTACTTGGAGGATGCCAATATCTTGGAAGAAGATTAGTTTCATGGCGATGTAAAAGCAAACAATTGTAGCAACATCCTCTCTTGAAGCAGAATATGTGGCTGCTGCAAGTCTATTGTGGACAAGTTTTGTGGATGCGAATCAACTCTTGGATTATGGGTTCAACTTCAAGAATAATCCTATCAACATTGATAATGAGAGTACAATCATATTATGAAGAATCAGGTTTATCACTCCAAGACCAAGCACATTGATTAGGCATCACTTCATCCGAGTTGTTATGAGCATAGGCTCATTAATGTTGTCAAGGTACATCTGAGATGATAATGTGGTGATTTACTCACCAAAGGCTTTGATGTTTCAAGATTCAATAACTTGGTAGTAAGCATTGGAATGATTAATTATTGAGTTACATTTAAGGGGAGGATGAATGGTTAGTTAGTCGGTCACGTGCTTTGCTTAAGGGAGGCAATACAATGCCCACATGGAGTGTTTGTTATTGTAGAAGAAGATGGAAAATCTTGTTGTTTTGTCCTATGAAATCACTGCTCGAAAGTCACTCTGGAAATCTGCACACGTGGAAAGCACCGCTTGTCTTATCAACGTCTTGTTCCAGCGGTAAAAAGAAGGGTAAATTCAAATAACGGTAACTTTGTTATTATGGGTCATGATTTTTAAATCCTACCTATAAATAACTACTTCCGATTTTCCTCTCATCTTTATTCGTATCAATCTTTTCCATATTTCTCTCTCTCTCACACTACGTATTAAAGAATTAATATCTTTTACAATCATCCATGGCAAACCTACACGGTTTCTAAACACAACATGGTGGCAAATTTAGATAAAGCGGAGGCTAATGTTATCTTCCATGACATAATTGATTTCTTAACTAGTTCCCCGATCGGTTATGCGCTTTTGGTGGAACTCGATATAATTAAGCCACGGATCCAAAGACTTTGGGCAGCTGCAAGGACGCATATGGAGAATGATGAATCTTATATTCAAGCTAAAGTTCTTGGAAGGCTTATCAAGATTCTTGAAGCATCAATTCGTGAAGATTTATTGTTTGATGATGCGAAAGGAGCTATTAGGTTTAATAAATGACTTCTTTGGGATACAACGAGAGATATTGGATATGAAGGGTCTTTGGTCGTGAACAACATTCAAGAAGCCCTTGTTCGATCCACATTGGAAGTACTTGGTACATGTTCTTCTTCATTGTATCGACTCTAAAAGTACTTCTTGGGAGCAATTTGGTACAAACATTGCATACATACAGTAGGATTGGCTACAAACCGTATGTTCAACTTTTCAAGGCTAATCTTAGATGGAATGCTCTCACACATCTTTCATGGATCAAGATGGTTAATGTATCCGAGATTTATTCAAGTCTTCTTGAATAAACAACTTTCGATGTACCAAAGCCGTCAAGTCTTTTACCTGTTGTGGTACAACCAGCCAAGATTTTCACATTTATGGCTAAGAAAAGTGATCTGCATTCTGGAAGAAACACCCATTAACCACTTCAATGATGGAGGTTATTCAAGCAATCGCGATGAAATTGCAGTGATGAGCGGAGAAGGTCTTGCTTCAACACAAGGTCTTGCTTCTCAAAGTGTTGCTTCTCAAGAAAGCGCATCACAAGGTCTTCTTCACTGGTCTTGATTTTAATGAAGGTCTGCGGTTTCTCCCACCTCATCACACCATACTACTCCTCTATTGCGTCACCCGAACAAGATATTCCTATTCACTCACCATCTTCTAAAGGAGACACTGCTATACCCCTGAAGGTTTAGTATTAGATAATTATATTCGACAAGAGAGTTAGTCGATTGAAGAAAACCACCGAGGCTCAAGTCGCTCGAGATAGCCTTATTGAAGATCAAGTTTAGAAAGTTCAAGAAGTCTGTTTGGCCCTTGGTTAAACATCACGAGGTTATGGGTCAAAGCGCAAAGAAGAAGCGAAGGCAATTTAAGAAGACCACCAAAGGCACAAAGGTTCAATGGCGAATCTTCATTCCAATTGGGAGGAAATTGGAAGATAAGAATTTGAATGAAGAAGTTGAACCTCAAGAATCTTGAAGTGCAAGTCAATATTCAAAGTCTTGAGGAAGAAAGCACTAGAGTTAAAAGTCTCGATGATCAAGGTCTTCGCGATCAAAGTCTTGGTTTCAAGAAACATTTCGACAAAATTAATTACACCAAGGGTGTTAGATTTTGAAGAGAAGCTGGTCCTTCAACAATTCCACAAGAAGAAAAAGTTTGAAACACCCAAACCAATACACACCGCAAGTGATGATGAAACTATTCTTTGAAATATTGCATGATTTATCAAAACCAAGGGTGTTAGCATTCCGGGAGTTGCTAAAGAACAACATCAAGTTTCTCAATCACAACTGTGATAGATCCTAAAGATAAAGGGAAAGGTAAAATGATTGAAACAAGAAGAAAAAAACTCACTTTAGCACAACTAAAATTGGGTTGAAGTTTCTAGGAATGAGGAAGCGACTAGAAAGGTACAAAATTGAATTAAATGTTGAAGTTGCTATTGAAGAAGCAAAGGATAAAGTAGCTAAGAAATTGCAAGAAGAATTGAATCTTGAAGTTGTTGTACCATTAAAGAAACCTATTCTGTTGCTCTACCAAGAAGACCAAATCGTACTAAAGAAAGAAATGCAATGATGGCTTATTTAAAAGTCAAGGATATATTGGATTGCGAAGTTGAATTATGTTGAGATGAAGCAATTTGTATGAAGTCATTAGAGAAGCTTATCGAAGCATGTTGATAGTATCAAAGATTTTAAATATGATGATGCTCGGAAGAAGATGATACAAAGGAAGCTCAAAAGAAAAGAACAAGCGAAGTTGAAGATGATCAACCATCAAAGAAGGTTGAGTTAAGGTCCGATCTGAGATGATGAATTAAGGAATTATTTAAGAGTTGTATAATTTGAGTATTCTAAAGGCGATGCGGAAGAAGAAAAAATCACCAATAACTACTTTTGAAGTTGTAGAATCAAAGGATGGAAATTATCGATGTTTCACGAGAAGATGAAAGCTTGAGTGTTTAATATGCTATGGGATCTATTGCATATAATAGATAGAGAGGATTTATTTCATTTATATCATTTGGTGCAAGAACATTTGAACACATTCAATCGAGAAGGTGTTGGTTTAATCTTGCTTGGAGATCTCACAACTGTTTGGGAAGCGAAGAGTCAAGCAACGATGAGATTTGGAAAATCAAGAAGATTGGGAGATTATCACCGGAGATTTTCGAAGAATCTGGAGTACATGTTTTAGAATTAGAAGATGGAACTATGATTCATATGTTAGCGAATAGAAGATATCCGCTTACATCGGATCTTATGAGAAGAATGCGAGAACATGGTTGATCTGGCTAAGCGATCAAGTCTAAAAGACTTAAAGCAGCTCGAGACACAAATACAATGAAGATCGGGGAATATAGTGAATTCAGGGTACGTTATGTCCCGGAGACTCGATGGTGTGTAAAGCGATTCGGATGAAGGAATGATCACTAAGGATAGTGATCGTAAAGGTTATGATTAGAAATTACACTCTTGATTGATTTGGAATAGAATTGGACACGAGGTTGGAAAGCACAACAACGGATCAAAGAAAGCGTGGCGTAAGTTTTAAAACTACGATCTGGCACAAAATAAAAAGTGAAAACTAAGAAAATAAAGGCCTAAAAATATAAAAAAACATTTTGGAATCCTAAAAATAAAGAAAATTATTGGAAAAGGAAAATTATTTTTAACACTATTTAATTAATTACTATTAATTAAAACTATTTTAACTATTTAATAAATACTCTAAAATAAAGAAAATAGGAAATAAGGCTAGAAAAATAAACTTATGATTCTGAAAAATCTAAAATACTATAAAACTAATTTTAAAACTAAAATATATTTTTCACACTTTTTATATAATTATTGCTAATTAATTATTATTTAAAATGCACTTAAATACTAGAAAATAGAAAATAAACTTGGAAAAATAAAATTTTAACTTTGAAAATCTAAAATATGATAAAACTAATTTTAAAACAGAAAATATATTTTTAGACTTTTTAATTATTTATCACTAATTATTTACTATTTATTAACTATTTATAATTATAATAAATACTAAAAGATAAAGAAAATCAAAACTTTTCTAAAAATCCTATATGATGACGAAACTTAAGAAAACTATAAAACAAGATTTGCTTATTAAAAAGTTGAAAAGAAAAATCAAAAAGCTAAAAATCTTAAATAAACGCTATCACTATTTTTATATTGATGTTTTTGTGATTTTATTTTGAAAACTACTTATATACTAATATTATGAAACTTTAATAAAGACAAAAATTACCAAACTCAAATAAAATTTGTTTTGAAAGCTTATTGCTCCAATGATTGGGTTATGAGCTTATTTTGTGGAATAAGCTCAAACAAGCTTGCAACTTGAAACAAAAGCTCAAAATAGATTCAAACAAGCAATAAACAGAAATGAGGCTAAATTATACAAAGAAGCACTGCTGATTAAGCTAAAATAAGTAATAAGCACTTGGCTTATATAGTGAAAAAGCAGAAAATGGGACACACTTTAAGCCCTTAGCGACTACTAGTAAACAAGCTCAAAAGTGAAAAATAAAACTTGACAACTCAAGAAGACCAGGTTGGCTTTCCAAATAACCAGAGATCAAGAGATTAGGACAAGTAATGAGCTTAATGCAAGCTTATCAAGATGGGCACTGTTACTGTGCACAGGACAGATTTTGAAATAGGGTGTCCACAATAAGCAGTTAAATAAGCACCAAACAAGCTAAGAAACTAAAAACTATCATTTTTCTATTTTTCTACACCAACCAAACTTTGATTCCCCAAGAGCTTATAGACTGAATCCTACTAATGAACCCTCAGTGAAATTCCCAAGTTTATTCAAAAACGACCTTTTTGACAATTTGACTTTTTGAGAAAAACCAAAAGTTGACCAAAATGAGATTTGATCTGATCTAAAGCACTTAATATGATGTTATAAGTTGAACTAAGACTGTTTATAACAAGATTATTAACTTTTGAACACAAAATCAAGGTCGAGTTTTGAAAAACCAACAGTGGCTGGATGCAAAGATCAAGTGATTTTGACTTTTTGCTAAAGAGGACTTGATTTCTTGACTTGTTTAAGGTAATAGGCACTAAAGTGACATAAACCAAAGACTTTCTTGTCTAAAACTCCTTTGATCACAATCAAGCGATTAAAACAAACACCCTTTATCTTAAGCATTATGAAGTTTTTAGAGTAAAACACAATTTTAAACCATAAACTTGATCTTAGACCTTGAATTATGATTAAATAGAACTAAATGAGCTTAAACCAATGGTAATAACAACTTAAAACTGAGACTTGAAGATAACACCACTTTAACTGTTAAAACCAAGTTTTAGTGAACTACAAATTTAGAAGTACTAGCTACTGAATTTAAAACCTAGATATATTAAATTATGACTAGTAAACAAATAGAAACAGAATTTAGAGCTAATACACTAGTGTAACAGTGAAATGCCAAATTGGCTAAAAATGCTTACAAGAGCTTCAATGCTTAAAAGCGAGAACCGGGACCTTAAACCAAATCCTATAGCTTCCCAAGCACTATACCAAGGCCATCCAAGATACACCACCTCTTCGAAACTTCTTGATCTTCTTCACCATGTATTTTTAATTTTTAACTATTTTCTTGCTATTTTGGTGATTTTTTATTTTAACTTCTAAACTTGTTTTAGATGTATCTAAAAGCTTGAAATAGCTTTCTAGGAGCTTAAGTGACTTAATCTAGTCCATACAAACTACTGAAAACACCATTTGAAACAACATGAGATTTTTGAATTTGAGGAAAATTGCATAAGATGAAACACAATATGATACTTGAATTAAATCTTCACAAAAGCTTTCTTATAACAGAATAACTTGAAATACAAAGTTTTTAAGCTTAAAACATGAGCCTAAAGTGAAATTAACTAAAACGACTTGAAATATAAATATTACACTAGATATCTATTACAATGTATCTTCTTTCCACTTTTATAGACTTTTCCACCTTCCCACATGCTTCGATTGTTTCCCACAAACTTGAGCCATTGGATTGGCTAGAATAATCTTATCCAGTTCATTTGTGATTTGGCGCCAATTTTCCACTTGCGCTTTTTTCCAATTAATGAATTTGGTGGAGGTAATTAAAGGATTTTGGAATGTAGAGGAGTTGGAGGGGACATGGAATGGGAGGGTGTTGAAAATGTGGTGAAACCAGGTCTGGTTTTGGGTTTTCTGTTGGGGAAGAGATGGAGCTACAGTGTTTCTGGTATTGAGCGCGCTTATGTGGGTTTGACTTGCGCTGACCACAGCTTTAATAACAAAGGGGGTCCAAATTGGGATGTGGCTGGGGTCAGAAGTGAGTTGTGGACTGGGGTCAAGGTTCAAGAGGTCAAGGCTGTTGGGTTGGGCTTGTGTTTGGGTTGGATATTTGGGCCTAATGATATATATTGATCCGTTTGGTATAAGTGGTAAACAAGGACCAAAATTGCAATTTGCCAAACTCAAGGACTGAAATTGAACATTTCAAACTTCTCACAAGGACCAATTTTGACAAACATTGATAAAACAAGGCCCTTTTGCATAAAATCCATTTTAAGGTCCAAGGACTATTTTGTAATTTTCCAAAGTTAAGGGACCTTTTTGCCAATTGACCAAAGAATCATTCAAGGATCATTTTAAACAACTTAGAATACTTCAGGACCTTGAATGATAAATTTCCACATTTTTGAATTTCGAGGACTAGATTTGACAACTTTTAAAACTCGGGGACTAAAGCGCCAATTTTCAAACTTGATACATTTTTCATCGATTTTGATATTTTGAATTTAAAACACATAAAACACTGATTTGTGATAATTTGATCATTTTGATGTGTTTCACGAGTGTTTCGAGATGATTTTGCGGTTTAGATTGTGTAAAAATGATGAGTATTTGGACACCATCAATCCCCCATCGAGATATTGCTAGTCCCTAGCAATGATTTGAGAAAACCTTGATGGATTTGAAAACTCTTTACCAAAAGCCATCATACGGAGTAGCCAATTGTTTTGATTCAAGTAAGAATCTTGGTACAACGATAACCGAGATGATTTATTAGCAAATCATAAACCATATAACGGATTTGATGTGTCTTTACGAAGCCGTACCCATACGGACTAGCCAACTCTTAGATAAATTATCGAGATTATCTTTGGTGAAATGAATACCGCTTATGGATTTTCCACGCCTTTACCACAAGCCATAACCTTGCGGGCTGCCAACTCATTATCTTTTGAGGATGATGGGGGTGAGGAACCATACAATTTTGGGCAAATTGCAAGCCATATAAACGGTTTGAGAAATCTTTACCAAGAGCCGTTTGCTCTGGATTAGCTAATCCTTTTGTCTTACGTGACATGGCGGATGATAACCAAATGAGAAAGTGTAAAACACTTACTCGAAAAAAAAAATTTTGGCCAAAAGCGGGGAATTGGTTAGATAATATATATGAAATTAGTGAAATTCCCCACACTTAGAAATGAATATTGCCCTCAATATTCAAAGTACCGTGAGTTATGCGAAACAAAAACGTAAAAGGGAAATATTACGGCCATTTTATTTAGAAGAAGATTTTTTTTTTTTTTTTTTTTTTTTTTTAGAAAGAATGAGAATATACAACGATGTGGAAAACTCCCCACACTAGGGTTAGTAGAAAGGGGTTAAGAAGACAGAATTATGGGTGAAAACCCATATGGTGCGTGCTAATGTTTTTGATTACCGAGTCATTAGCTTGACTCGATCCCCGCATTCATTGGTTCATGGGGAAAGTAACGTGGAAAACCAATCTCGATCGGACTTTCATTCACAATGTTTAATAAACACATGAACATCAGAAAGTTCCACTCCGACGAGATATAACCGGTATTTTAATAGTAGAAACTATAAAGCATAATACCGGGGTCAAAATGGTGTCCTCATTCCGGAAAGAAAGGGAAAGAGCAACCACACCATTCGTGAAGAATGGAATAAATATGTGCATTACAATGCATGTCCATTCTTCGTTAGAAAGAAGTAAATCACCATTTTAACGTTTTTAAGCTTAAACTTTAAGCTTGTATGGTGATTATCAAAGGAGTTTCGGAAGGGAGGATTGGGGACGATTCTTCGTTTAATAAACATTAAGAAAAGGATGTCCCCTCGAATCCAAGTAAGAATCATCAACCCTGCTCGGATTGATTCATCACTTAGAAAAGCATCGACTTCTTTCCAAAATTTATCATCTTCCTCATCCGGATTGGGGAAGGAATGGAAAAGTCGGAAACAATAGGATCGGGATATGAAATGGATGATTTATCTCCATAAAGCAACTTCTCAATGAGAAGTATGTCCCGCGATATCAATTGGGCGTGATCAATCTCCCGAGCAGAATCACTAGCCAAGTATGCATCAATCTCTTCCAAGATTGAGTCACTTCCTCAAAAGGAGTGATAGAAGGAGTAGAATTGGCTATGATAGGTTGATTTTCAAATATGATTGGATCCTTTGAAGAGAATTGACTTCATCCACAGAGTTAACAAGCTCAATACGACAAACCGATTACGGAGGTGGGACAAGTGGTGTGCTCTTAGAGCTAGCAGCTTTCCACCACTTCCGATGAAGTCTCGAATCAAGATCATCATCATCAAGAATACTCATGACTCCTTAGTACAACTTTCAAACCATTTGTTTGAACCGGGGTTGATTTTCATAGCTTTTAGCTCAAGACGTTTTGGTGAACACTCTTAACCGTGAAATTAGAGTGTTGCATCGATTCTTTTGGATTTTTGATCGATTGTGGCAACACTATGTTTGTTCGAGAGGTTTGGAGTTACATTTGATATTCAACGTGAGTTCTTCATTATCAACCCGTAGAGTCAACTCTTGAAAGAATACATCGATTAGAGCACGGCTCGTTCTCAGCTCTCCCAAAATGAGGGAACTCTAGGATCCGCATCAAAGTTTACTACAACAAAGTCGGTGGGAAAATGAAACTTCCCTACTTTCACCACGACATCCTCGGCTATTCAAGTGGACGAGTTATTATGCAGATCCGCTAGCTCGAGAGTCATACAAGTAGGAGTAAGTTCGGGGAGAAAGTTTCTTCCATCTTGAGAGTGGCATGAGGTTAATGCTAGCGCCAAGATCGGCCAAGGCGGAGCATTGAACCATCCCAAGAAATCACATGGGATTAAAAACTTGCGGGTCTTCAAGCTTTTAGAAGCTTTTAAGAAGGACCACGAGCATTGCTCATTGAGGGGTTTTAGCCATTTGGATAACTTATCTTTGTTGTAGTAACCCTTTAAGAGTAGATGCAAATTTGGGCATGAGAACAAGAGCATCAACGAAGCTTATATCAAAGTGCAATTCATTGAAAATTTGGAAAAATTTTTCCATTTGCTCTTTGGTTTTGTCTTTAAGCTTCTCATCATGCATTCTAGATGGGTAAGGAAGAGAAGTTTTGGATTGCTTTCTCAGCAGAGCTACAGAGGTTCAAAACAACTCCTTGATTAGGCCGGGGTTTCGGACCACTTGAGGAAGGACTACCGAGGTTGGACGTGTCTGGTACCGTGGGCTAGAATAATGCACTTTGTCCGTAGTTTCCTTGGTAACTTGACTCATTGGCACCGGTGGAGGTGGCATTGAGTCGTGGGTCCATTGTGTTTGGAGGTTCACCGTCCACCTTTACTTTTGGAAGAGAAGAAGAAGAGGTAGTAGGAGCAAGGGTCCGGCAGTATGAAACACCACGTCTGTTGTGATCGCTTTAGCATCGCCCCTCGGGTTAGCGATCGTGTTGCTCGGTAAAGTACACGAGCCCGAGGGTCGATCATTTAAAGACTTTTCGGATCGACAATCGGTGACCAACAACCCTGCTCATTTCATCTTGGGATTTCATGAATCGCTTGAAGAACTCATCGGATGATGGTCTGGAGGAGTAATGACGGAGGAGCCGGAGGGACAATTTGAGGTCGTATGTTTTGATTATGACCAAAATTCCCTTGATTAGGATTCGATTCCCATGAAATTGATTCCTCGATTGAAATTGTTTTGATGAAGGTTCCCCTGATGTTGGAAACCTTGATTGGGTGCAGGATAGAAATTACCTTGGTTTTGATAACCTTGGTTCATTCTAGGTTGGTTTTGATTCCGGTTGTGATTTTGGTTAAAACCGGGTGGTGCCTGATTAGTGTTAGCACGGTAGTGTGGTTCAGCATGTGGTCGGTATTGATTATGGTTTACCGAAGCTACGGGGCTTGGTAAAAGGAAGCATCGGTTGCTTGACAATCATAGTACGCGTGTGGACCACTACAAGTTTCACACACCTTGTTTACGGCTTTGGTAGCTCGGCTTATGAATTTCGTTTTGATTTCCTTAACATCCTTAATCATACAACGAATGGCATCCGTTAGAGCAACTATCGGAGTCGCTAACTCGTAAGAGTTCTTGGATGAAGGAGCAGGGAGTGTTAGGAGTATTGACTTTGTTGCGAGAAATAGGAACTTTTGATTTTGCTCGCAAATCTCAATCACATCTTTAGGTCTACGATTCAAGATATTGCCGCTGCGAGCTGCATTCAAGGAATCTTGATCATTACCGTTCAACCCATTGTAAAAGATATTAACTTGTTGAAGCTCTGTGAATTCATGATGGGGCATTTCACGAGGAGATCTTTGAATCTCTCCATGCCTCTCCAAAATTTTCATCGAAATTTTGACGAAATCCGAAATTTCATTTTAAGATTAGTCGTCTTTGATGGAGGAAAAAGTAATTCACAAACTTTTGAACAAGATCCTCCCAAGTTTCGATAGATCGGGGGTTCTTTTTCCGCCAAATCGGGCATCCCTCAGAGAGAATGGAAAAAGCATCAACTTGATGACTTTTGTGGAACATCCTTATAATTGATAGTTGAAGTCAATTTGTTAAACCAACGGATGTGTGCATACTGGTCTTCACGATCAAACCCGTGGAATTGATTTGTAGACACAAGTTGGATCAAATGTGTCTTCAATTCGAAGTGATCGAATTGATTACGGGTAAAGCGATGGCATCTCCATAACCCTCGGTGGGTGCTTGGAGCATTTCCGCCATAATGCGTTCGTCTCGCCATTTCGGCGAGGTGGTGGTGGTAGGCGTTCCTCGATCACGGTGAAGGAGGTGAACGTCCTCTACGTCTTGAGGAATCTTTCCAAGTTCGAAAAATGGACTCGTAGAATCTGAAGAACGAGTGCGCATGCACTATGTATAAAAACCAATTTTCAAAACAAATGAGGCAAAACAAAGTGAACTTAACCAATAATCACAAATGAAATGGCTTCTTTGAAAAAGGTACACCAAATCACAAGTGACACAAAGGCAAGTTTAAATCGATGTTGGGAACTTATTAATGGTCGCACCAGTTAGGTAGTGCAACGCCTTGGTTTCTTGTGGTTGATTTTTATGTATATTTTAAGTACCACCGAAAAGACGTAGGTTAGATTTGTCTTGATGGGTTCAAAACTTTGGACAATATTTTTGTTATCGTCCGTTTAACCAAATCGTATCTCTTCAGAATCACCTTAAAGAGAATACAAAATAGAAAACGTTCGATTGTTTTGTTGTTTTTATATTTTTGGTGTTTTAACACTTTAGGAAAAGTGTTAATGACTTTTGATTTTCTTATAACTTTACAAAACTTTTTACAAATGGTGGGTATGTGCAACAATGGATCCGAAAATGGCTAGACACACGCTAAAGCCTCCCGTGAACAAGCGCCAAAATTTTGATCTGCGCTAAGCGGTCAAGTCTAAAGACTTAAAACAAATCGGACACAAATACAATGAAGATCGGGGAATATAGTGAATTCCGGTCGTTATGTCCCACGAGACTCAATGGTGTGTAAAGCGATTCAGATGAAGGAATGATCACTAAGGATAGTGATCAGTAAAGGTTATGATTAGAAATTACACTCTTGATTGATTTGGAATAGAATTGGACACGAGTTGGAAAGCACAACAACCAGATCAAAGAAGCGTGGCGTAAGTTTTAAAACTACGTATCATAAAAATAAAAAGTGAAAACTAAGAAAATAAAAGGCCTAAAATATAAAAAAAACATTTTGGAATCCTAAAATAAAAGAAAATTATTGGAAAAGGAAAATTATTTGTAACACTATTTAATTAATTACTATTAATTAAAAACTATTTTAACTATTTAATAAATACTCTAAAATAAAAGAAAATAGGAAATAAGGCTAGAAAAATAAACTTATGATTACGAAAATCTAAAATACTATAAAACTAATTTTAAAACTAAAATATATTTTTCACACTTTTTATATAATTATTGCTAAATAATTATTATTTAAAATGCACTTAAATACTAGAAAATAGAAAATAAACTTGGAAAAATAAAATTTTAACTTTGAAAAATCTAAAATATGATAAAACTAATTTTAAAACAGAAAATATATTTTTAGACTTTTTAATTATTTATCACTAATTATTTACTATTTATTAACTATTTATAATTATAATAAATACTAAAAAGATAAAGAAAAATCTGAAACTTTTCTAAAATCCTATATGATGACGAAACTTAAGAAAACTATAAAACAAGATTTGCTTATTAAAAAGTTGAAAAGAAAAATCAAAAGCTAAAAATCTTAAATAAACGCTATCACTATTTTTATATTGATGTTTTTGTGATTTTTATTTTTGAAAACTACTTATATACTAATATTATGAAACTTTAATAAAGGCAAAAATTACCAAACTCAAATAAGTTTGTTTTGAAAGCTTATTGCTCCAACGATTGGGTTATGAGCTTATTTTGTGGAATAAGCTCAAACAAGCTTGCAACTTGAAACAAAAGCTCAAAATAGATTCAAACAAGCTTAATAAACAGAAATGAGGCTAAATTATACAAAGAAGCACACTGATTAAGCTAAAATAAGTAATAAGCACTTGGCTTATATAGTGAAAAACCAGAAATGGGACCACACTTAAGCCCCTTAGCGCCCCTAGTAAACAAGCTCAAAGTGAAAAATAAAACTTGACAACTCAAGAAGACCAGGTTGGCTTTCCAAAGAACCAGAGATCAAGAGATTAGGACAAGTAATGAGCTTAATGCAAGCTTATCAAGATGAATCATTCACGTACGCAGGACGATTTTGAAATAGGGTGTCCACAATAAGCAGTTAAATAAGCACCAAACAAGCTAAGAAACTAAAACTATCATTTTCTATTTTCTACACCAACCAAACTTTGATTCCCCAAGAGCTTATAGACTGAATCCTACTAATGAACCTCAAATGAAATTCCCAAGTTTATTAACGACCTTTTGACAATTTGACTTTTTGAGAAAAACCAAAAGTTGACCAAAATGAGATTTGATCTGATCTAAAGCACTTAATATGATGTTATAAGTTGAACTAAGACTGATTATAACAAGATTATTAACTTTTGAACACAAAATCAAGGTCAAGTTTTTTGAAAAACCCAACAGTGGCCTGCAGATACAAGATCAAAGTGATTTTTGACTTTTTGCTAAAGAGGACTTGATTTCTTGACTTGTTTAAGGTAATAGGCACTAAAGTGACATAAACCAAAGACTTTTACTGTCTAAAACTCCTTTGATCACAATCAAACAGATTAAAACAAACACCCCTTTATGCTAACTGTTATGAAGTTTTTTAGAGTAAAACACAATTTTAAACCATAAACTTGATCTTAGACCTTGAATTATGATTAAATAGAACTAAATGAGCTTAAACCAATGGTAATAACAACTTAAAACTGAGACTTGAAGATAACACCACTTTAACTGTTAAAACCAAGTTTTAGTGAACTACAAATTTAGAAGTACTAGCTACTGAATTTAAAACCTAGATATATTAAATTATGACTAGTAAACAAATAGAAACAGAATTTAGAGCTAATACACTAGTGTAACAGTGAAATGCCAAATTGGCTAAAAATGCTTACAAGAGCTTCCAATGCTTAAAACTGAGAACCAGGACCTTAAACCAAATCCTATAGCTTCCCAAGAAGCACTATACCAAGGCCATCCAAGATACACCCTGCTCCAGCTTCTTGATCTTCTTCACCATGGATTTTTAATTTTTAACTATTTTCTTGCTATTTTTGGTGATTTTTTTATTTTAACTTCTAAACTTGTTTTAGATGTATCTAAAAGCTTGAAATAGCTTTCTAGGAGCTTAAGTGACTTAATCTAGTCCATACAAACTACTGAAAACACCATTTGAAACAACATGAGATTTTTGAATTTGAGGAAAATTGCATAAGATGAAACACAATATGATACTTGAATTAAATCTTCACAAAAGCTTTCTTATAACAGAATAACTTGAAATACAAAGTTTTTAAGCTTAAAACATGAACTGAAAGTGGAAATTAACTAAAACGACTTGAAATATAAATATTACACTAGATATCTATTACAATGTATCTTCTTTCCACTTTTATAGACTTTTCCACCTTCCCACATGCTTCTGATTGTTTCCCACCAAACTTGAGCCATTGGATTGGCTAGAATAATCTTATCCGTTCATTTGTGATTTGGCGCCAATTTTCCACTTAGCAGTTTTTTCCAATTAATGAATTTGGTGGAGGTAATTAAAGGATTTTGGAATGTAGAGGAGTTGGAGGGGACATGGAATGGGAGGGTGTTGAAAATGTGGTGAAACCAGGTCTGGTTTTGGGTTTTCGTTGGGGAAGAGATGGAGCTCTGATGTTTACGTATTGAAGCGCTTATGTGGGTTTGACTTACACGACCACGCTTTAATAACAAAGGGGTCCAAATTGGGATGTGGTGAGGTCGGAAGTGAGTTGTGGTAGGGTCAAGGTTCAAGAGGTCAAGGTGTTGGGTTGGGCTTGTGTTTGGGTTGGATATTTGGGCCTAATGATATATATTGATCCGTTTGGTATAAGTGGTAAACAAGGACCAAAATTGCAATTTGCCAAACTCAAGGACTGAAATTGAACATTTCAAACTTCTCACAGGACCAATTTTGACAAACATTGATAAAACAAGGGCCCTTTTGCATAAAATCCATTTTTAAGGTCCAGGACTATTTTGTAATTTTCAAAGTTAAGGGACCTTTCTTGCCAATTGACCAAAGAATCATTCAAGGATCATTTTAAACAACTTAGAATACTTGAGGACCTTGAATGATAAATTTCCACATTTTTGAATTTCAGGGGACTAGATTTGACAACTTTTAAAACTCGGGGACTAAAGCGCCAATTTTCAAACTTGATACATTTTCATCCGATTTTGATATTTTTGAATTTAAAACACATAAAACACTGATTTGTGATAATTTGATCATTTTGATGTGTTTCTGAGTGTTTTCAGATGATTTTGCAGTTTAGATTGTGTAAAATTGATGAGTATTTGGACACTCATCAATGGTATGGAGGTTGAAGAAGATAATGAAACTGCACTTATGGTCATCAAATTGTTTATCAGATGGACAACAATGGCTGAGGATGAAGCATAAAATACTGGTATGATGTTTATAATATATAATTTTTGAAAAACAAGTACTTTATCCAAGGTATCTTTGGAACAAACGATACTTTAACCAAAATCTTGCTTGCAAGATAAACCAATAAATGTTTTGAAAGAAAAACTTTTGTTAAGTAAAGAATATTTTGAAACAAAAGTTAACAAACAACAATGGTTTTTGAGATGGTTATATGATGGGTTATCGATTCGCCATGTTTACAAAAGAACTGCTCAATCCATGAGCAAACGGCTCGGTAAAGATTGTTGGGAATAATCTGTTACCACGGATAGTAGTGGTTTACACTGCTTGGTTTAACACTAGCAGTGGAAACGTATTCCCACTGCAAGTTCTTCATTACCACTGTTATCGGTTTATGATAAGGTTAAGCGCGTCTTGATAAGTATAGAATAGATTGTGTGTATATTCTATTATGTTAACTTTATACTTATCTTGTAAAGGACTCCTTGTTGTATAAAAGGAGATCCTAGGTTATTGTCTTAGAGTGCGTGTTACATTACAAGATTACCTACGAAAGCTTCAAGGTGTAACCCTAGTGATAAGTCTAGATCACTCGTATTATTTCATTAATAATATTGGAGCTTGAGTTTTGTTTAACTTGTGTTCATTCCAATTACATCATATAATTCGTCTTCTAAGTATTACTTAAGTAAATTCCGCTTGCTTGATAATATCATACAAAATATCATTGACACAAAGAGAGTGTCCTAGATCCATCAAGTGGTATCGGGCGAAGGTTACGATATTTTGTTTTAGAAGATCCAAGGAATTAGCTTGACTCACTCACTCAATTCAATGGAGATGGAAAACAATCAATCAAACTCTTCTTCTACACCGAGACTCCCTAAGCTTAAGCTTAATGAGTTTGAGATGTGGAGGATCTTGATTGAGCAATACTTCCTCATACAGGACTATGCTCTATGGGAGATCATTCAACTTGGTGATTCCTTCCAATCTGTGACCACTACTTCAAAAGTTGGTGACACGGATGTTGTGAAAGTTACGTGCTGAATCAAATTCGAAAAGCTCAAAATAAGAATGATCTTAAAGCTAGAAGTCTCATTCTTTGATGACCCTTCTTAGAGACCAGATTATTGCATTCGAGAAGTTCAAGCCTGCTAAAGAACTGCTTGAAGAGATTTGCTCGGTGTTTGGTGGTAATGATGCTACAAAGAAGACTCAAAGACATTGTTAAAGCAAAGTTAAGAAAACTTCTACGCTTCAAGCAATGACTCACTTGATAGCATTTTCACCAAACTTGGAAGATTGTTACACGACTTAACTGTTTGGCATTGAGGCGAAAAGGAAGACCTCAATTTGAAGTTTCTAAGAAGTTTGCCTTGAGTTTCAAACCAATGTTACCGTCGGGAAAACAAAGCAGACATAGAAACAATGAAGCTCAATGATATTTACAACAACTTCAAACTTATTGAACAAAGGTTGAAGAAGGTAGGAAACTTGGTACAAGCTCTAGTAGCTTGGCATTGTTGTCAAATTCGCTGACAATGATTACGAAGATGAAAGTGATGATGATATTGCCACCGTGGGTTCTAAAGTTTCACCGGCAATATAAATATTGCCACCGCAGGATCAAAGAAGAAGGTTGCTAGTATTGGAGATCCTACCTTTTATGCTTTTATCTCCACACAAGTTGATGGCTCTCTCTTAACTCATGAAGACATAGAGCAAATCGATGAAGATGACTTGGAGAGATGGATATAAAATGGCGAGATAGCCCTTCTTAGCATGAGGGCTAAGAAATTCTACAAGAAGGCGGCAAGCCAATCCACATTAATCGTGATGATCTGCGAGGCTTTGATAAGAAGAAAGTGGAGTGCTTTAAGCATCACAAGTTGGGACATTTGCTAGAGAATGTAGAAGACCAATGGCCAAGGACAACGGTCTACAGTACAAGCAAAGAAGGGACCAACTGTGGAAGAACCAAAGGCAATGTTGGCTATTGATGGTGTGAGCTATGATTGGAGTTTCATGGTGATGATCTTGAAGAAGAACACACGATCTTTGCTCGTGTTTCTGCTGAAGTTGCTCTTATAGCTTTCTCGACTACGAGGTACAAAACTACGAATGTTGCTATAAAACTTGTGGAAATGCTAAAGAAGTTGAAAGACTTAATGATCTATATTCTAATGAAAGGAAGAGTTATACACTACTAATTATCTTTTTTCTAATCTTAGGAGAGCCATGGCGATTTTAGAAAACAAATAGAGCACTATCGGGCAAATGAGTCAAATTATAATGATGATATGATTCTTCTTGGGAGAGGTAGAACATACAACTACTTGTGAATGAAGCATACCAAAAGGAGCTTGAAAAACTTCAAAAGAAAATTGCAAATGTCAATTTGACTATTGACACATGTTATCATCGATCTGGTCGATTGATAAAATTTGGAATGCTCAAGTATATAATAAAGCTAAGTGCGGTATGGGTTATAATCTGCGCCTCCACCACTAAGAGGTGTTCATTCACCTCCGGTATAGATTTAGCTCATACAGGCATAGAGGATTTTAAGGATCTTGAAAGAGAATATGGTCCTTTAAAAGACACAGGTTGTGAAGAGTGAGGAAGAGAGTAAGCTAGATAATGATGTTTTGAGAGTGCTAGTGACTCATCCGTTGTAGATGAGAGTGTTAAAAAGAATGTAGAGACTACTATCCCAAAAGTTGCTAATATTGTTACAGAGGAACCTAGGAAACCAGTTAATAAACCTAGACCAAGCTGTAAGGTATCTTTGAGATGTATAGGAACAAACCTACGACTCCTAGGGGTAACCGAGGAGTTGGAATCATGTTAAATCTCAACAACTAGGTAGTGATTTTGTGATGAACAATAAAGCATGCTATATTTGTGGTAGTTTGATCATTTACATGCTTATTGTGACTATCATGTTGGGAGAAGGGTAGTCTATGGGAATAAAAGGGTGGAGTCTAACGAGATATCAACATAATGTACACCTTAGTTCTAATTGCAAAATGGTCCCAAGAGCAGTTCAACTTAGAAGTGGCCTCAAAACATTTGCCACGCAAAAGCTGTAACTGCTGCTCACCTAAGTCACTGTTAAAAGTGCAAATACTAAAACAAGCTTTGTAAAATATGCACAAACAGGAAAAAGGACCTTCAAGCTAAAAGGTTAACAATAACCAACAGTGGGTACCTAAAGAAACCGGTAGTTTCCACTGCTCATTCAAAAGTTACCACTGCAAGGGTTTTAATAAGAAAAGGGTGGACATGGAAATCTTGTGAAGGCCTCAAAGACGTTGGGAATGGAAACCTAAAGGAAACACCTCACAACCAATCCCAATGGTGTATCAATGACCTTTGATAGATACAATTATATTGATACACGAGGCGATCCAAGTCAATCATGGCTTGGGTCTCCAAAAAAACTAACTCTTTACTCTTATGTGCGGGAACATCCAAGGACTAAATGATTTGATCTTGTTTTTACATTTTATGGGTGTTCAATGCACATGGTAACAACAAGTCTCTTCTTTTGATTTTGTGCATACTAATAGACCGGCATCATGACTTTTGTTAATGAAGTTAGTGGATTGAGATGTGTGATGCAGGGGAACACTCATGATAAAAGAAAACATGGATTATTATTTTTATTACAAAGCTGCCGAAAGTGCGATGAAATTATCCATGAGGTATAGTGTACAAACATTACTACATCAACTGAAATAACAACCACAAACAACCCATCCCTTTCCTACCCATCATTCATCCTTTATGGCTTCTTGGAAAAGCCCCAGCTTGGCATCACCTTAGGAGCTCCACGCATGTTGATCTAGTCATACACCCTAAGGCTTGCTAAACCCATCACCACTATACCAGTAGGTGGTGAGGATGATGAAGGAACTTTTGTTGGTGGTATTGGTAGCAATGGTAGTGAATGTGATGATTGCAGTTCTTCAGAAGGTGCTATTGCTGCAAGAGGAGGAATACTCAAGACTCTTCCAGAGGTCTCATCATCTGAAACATAAGGAGACACATAGGAGCTGATTTCTGAGCTATCTTCTTTGATTATTGCATCCTGAGGCTCTGCTTGTAGTGATGAAGGTCCAGCAGAAAAAGGATTTGAAAGAGCAAGTGAATGCTTTCTCTTCTTGGATACAACCTTCTTATACTCCTCTTTTTCAACTCTCCCAGGGTTTTTCAAAACAAAATCATCCCAGGAACTATCAGATGAACTGCTAGAAGAGAGATAGATTGGGCTTGATTGACTCATGTTGTTGCTTTGAGAGTGAAAGTTTTGGAGTATGTGATTTGAGTGGTTTGTGTTAAATGATCCGCTTTAATATATATTAAGTTGGATTCAAGAAGTTAATGAGGGAAGGTGCATGTAGTTGAGGAGTAAATTGAGTCCTGTATTCTTGGAAAATGTATCAATGCTTAAGTGTTGACTTTATTGAGTATAGCCAACGCTATGCTTAATTCTTTCAATATATTAGCCATTGCCAACACAATAGTGATTCCAGATTTATGATTAGTGATTTGCGTTTGAAGAATTCCTTGTTTACAATTAAATTGTTACTCTTCGATGAATCGTTGCTCTAGGTTATTTAGACCCAATATAAGTTATCCACTGATGATTAAGCTGACATTTGGTTACAGTGGGAACTCTATTGCAACCAGTGGTAACATGCTTTCAGTGGAAAAAGGAAAAACATAGGAACTTCATTACTAGCAAATAATTCATTACAATCAAGAGTACTCCTAGTAAAACTAAACACAAAACACTGAAACCTAGCATATTCTTCATCTGACTTCAGCTATTCCATTGGTCTCTTGCCCTTGCCCACATACTCATGTTTATTCTTCTGGGCTCTCTTTCTCTTGTTCTCAAAGGTGGATTGCATTATTGGACATGGAAGCCCAAGAATCTTTGGAGGAGGTTTTGGTAGCATTGCAGGCCTTGTTGGATTGGATATCTGCTTCATATTGGAGATAGTCAAGCCAGTGCTATTGAAAGAGCTTTTGGAAATTCTTTAGCAAGAGAATAGGTTTCATCATTTGCATCATCATCATCGATGCATCGGAGTAGAACTCAAGAGATTTTGCAGAGCTTAGTGCAAGGCCGCTTAGCAGCTTTCTTTGGTATATATTTTGGATGAAGACCCACCGGTGGAAAGTATCCAAACCATCCCGATTCTTCGAAGATGATTCTGATTCGATTACATACTCTTCTTACGAGTCGAAAGAGATGTTGATTGTGTTGGAGGGATTGCTCATGCTTATGGCTTTGGGGTTATTGTGTTTGAATGAAAGTTGATTAAGTTTACCTTAAGTCAAGTCTCCTTATATAGACAAAGTCGGTTGAAGGGTTATTTAATGAAGATATTTACCTTTTTATTATTTTGGTAGGTAAAGGAGTAAATATAGATATTATTGAGTTGACTTTGGAAGATATTATGCTTGGGAAATAGTTTGGTTAAAGGTAACTTTGGTTAATATCCAGTTGGTTATTCTCATCTTTTACTAATTTGTATATCAAGTTTTGATGAGAAGTTGGAGTTAAAAGGTGTATATCTGAGATACACAATAAATGGTTATTGATTCACCATGTTTAGTACACATAAGAATCAACTAGTCCGAAAAACGACTCTTGGTAAAGACTTGACAAATCCGTTTATGGTTGATAGTTTACCAAAACTACATGGTTATCAACTCACCATATTCTTTATGATTAAGAGTTGCTAGTCCATAGCAAGCGGCTCATGGTAAAGACATATCAAATCCGTTGATAGTGGTAGTTTGCTAAAACTATGATGGGAGCGAGCTAGTTTACTAATGATTTTATTTTCCATCGCTCTTTGAAATTTTGTGAAAATTACCACGCTAGTTCACAGTTTCCAGACAAAGGTTATTTTACCACTCGTTGTTCTAGCGTTACAACTAATTGTGTCAGTAATTTATTTTTTACTAGCCGTTGAAAGTAACCACTGATTGTCATATATATAGGGTTAAAATTTTAAGTGAATTATCTTCTTTCCAAATTATAAATACTTTCTAAAGATAATTTTACTTGCACAATAAGTTTAAACCCTAACCCTATATATCTTTCTTTTTCAATCGGCTAGTCATTCTTTCAATTCTTACTGACATAATAATATTTTTCATCAAAAGTTTCTATGGCATCTTTGAACTTTGCAGATGAGCACAACCTAGTGGCCTACCTACAAAAGTCTAACGAGAAGAGTGGCCTGTTTTTCATCGAGTTATGGATTTTCTTCATACCACTCACATAAGGTATGCTTTACTTTTCAAACCCACAATCTATATCTCTCAAATCAAAGCAGTTTTGGACTTCGTCACCCATAACACTTGAAATTGAGATGCACATGAAACAATGGATGCCTCGAGCCATTTGTAGATGGGGTAACCATTGATGTTCTTGAGGCATCCTTGAGGAGAGTACTTCACTTGGATGATCTCAATGGTCTCATCACATTATCTATGTCTACGAAATTCATGATACTTTATCATCCATGGGTATGATACCACCGACAAAAGGCTACTTTCAAAAAGAGTGGTTTTTGTCCCCAATGGAGATTTTTGATTCATACTTTGTTACATTGCCTTAGTCCTAAGAAAACATCTTATGAGCAATTTAGTTCAACCATGGCTTATCCTTTGGTTTGTCTTGTTACTGATAGGATTTTCAATTGGTCAAATTATATTTTTACAAGTATGAAAGGCAATGTACAAAGTAAAACCAAATTTTTAATGTATCCAAGGTTTGTGCAAGCTATGCTTAATGAATTTCAACTGCAACCTCATACTACTGTTTATCAAATCAGTTGCCTAAAGCCTAAAGTTTTTCAAAATTTGAATAAAGATGGCAATATGATTTTTATAACTCTCACCCCAAATGCTTGCTAAATTTCCACCGAACAAAACACACCCATAATTAATGTTCCTAACATTGATTATACCCCACCGCCTCAAGAACCTATGAGAGAGGTCAAAGCAAATCAACTCCTCTCATGACAACACAACAAGTTTCGAACCTTTTGGTCTAGGAACAAGCGGTGGTGGTTCTAGACTTCCACATAGTCCTACTATGGAGGAATCGGACCTTTGCCCATGATTCACCTCTCCCAACAGTAACACAGGTTGGAAGTCTTGAGGCGTGGCAACCAAATGGAATTGATGGTTTTGTGTACCAAATTAGCAAAGCGAGTTGAGTTTCTACAAAAGACTTAGCTCTTCGTTAGAAGAACCATGCCAAGGATGTTCAATTATTAAAGACAGATTCGGACCTTAAAGGAAGAGATGCGAGAGGTTGAAAAAGCACAGCAGATCAAGCCAAGATGGTGATTTCATCTTCATCCTCACCTTCTAATGGTGATTCAATGATCAAGATTTGGGAAATTCCTCCAAACAGGGAGGAAAATAGGTTACGCCGAGGGAGGACAATTGATTTTGAAGATGAAGGAGACACAAGTAAAAGAGCAAAAGAAGTGAAACTCATGGAGAGCAACTTGATAATCAAGACATTTTCCAAACTGCAACCGATTTTACCATCGATTTTGTTTCCACCGCAGAGCCAAATATTGCCACCGCAAGTGAAGAATTTGATAAATTGAAGACAAACAAGGGTAAAGCGGTTATGGAAGATGTACAAACAACTCAAGGTAAAATTTCTAAGAAAAGACATGTTCGATTGATCTTGATAGAGAAATTGCTCGGGAAGATAGCGAAGATCAAATTGTCGAGAAAGTTCTTGAAAAGAAAAGATTGCAAGAACTAGAAGTTGCAAGCTTTTGGAAGCTAAAAGATTGGATGTAATGGAAGATACCGATTCAATTTCCAATGTTCAACCTACTATTATGAAAGAAAAAGCTCGAGTTTAGCTATGTTCCTCTTGAAGAAGATATTTGATCGTGCAGAAAACTCGAGTTCTCTCACGCAAGCGTGAAGAAAACTTAAAACGACTTCAAGACGAAATCAATGAAGATCCGAGGAGTATAGGGTTTCCCGGGTCGTTATGTCCCAATGAGTTGTGCAATGGATTATCAAACGTTAGTGATCGAGGAATTTAAACGATAAAGGGATTTGTGAATAGATTAACTACGGAAAAAGCCAACAAATTAAAACGGCTTAAATGCAAATTAAAGAAAGTTAAAAGATAAAATCTATTAAATAAACGCTATCACTATATTTAAAATGATGTTTTGTTTTACGTTTTATAAAACCGAATTTAAAATCTACGCGACGCATAAAATAAAAAGTGAAACTAAATCAATATTAACCCTAAAAATATGAAAATGATATTTTACAATCCTAATGATAAAAGAAACTTTTAGAAAAATAAAATTATTTTTATCACTAATTATCTAATTATTATTAATTAAAACTATTTTTAACTATTTAATAATTACCTAAAATACAAGAAAATAGGAAATAAAGCTAGAAAAATAAAATTATGAAATGGAAAAGTCTAAAATAACAAACTAGAATTCTCAAAACTATTTTTGAAATTTTCCGATTAATATCCTATTTTCTATGAATTTAATACTATTTAAATCTAATTAAAATTATGAAAATTCCAAATAAAAGGAGAAAATAAGGAAAAATACTTTTATGCTTTTATATTTATCTTAAACTATTAAAATTGAAAATTATTTTTGGAACTTTTCTCAATTAAATGCAATAAAAGCTATTTAAAATGATTAAAACCGATTTTAAATAAGAAAAATATTAAACAGTAACTAAAAATTATGAAAATTGCAGGGAAATCCTAAAATATTATTCTAAAGCTGAGAAAAATAGAAAAACCAGGGCTTATATGGAAGAATCTAAGGCTGCAATGTAAAGTGTTTCTAAATAAGCACTATTTAATAAGCAAATAAGCAATACAGTGAACCAACTAATAACATAAGCTAAGGTATGCTAAAAATGAGCTACAAGCAACTTATATCACCTACTCCTAACACCTAAAGAGCATCTACCAGTGATTAAGCTTATCTGATATAACAAGCAAAACAGAAATCAGGCCCCTACTTTGGGCTTATGTAACTTCTTATTCAATAAGCAAAAGAGAAACTAAGAATGTGGTTCTAAAACCACCAACCAGAGATCAAATGCTCAAAGTTTCAGCTAATAAGGACCAGATTGAAGACATGAGAGCTTCAACAAAATCATCCAAAAGTATCTAGATCACGATGCAAGACAAGAAGACAGATAAGCTAGTCACAGACCTTAAGAAGCTACTTAAAAAGTCGATAAGTGAAATCCTAAGCTTGGTATCCTAAAGCTAAACTTGCAACCTACTTAGGGGAACATAAACCAGGCCTAAACATCAGAGGATTAAGCAGATAAGCAGCTATGAAATGGGACAGACCTACCAGTGCAGCAGAACAGAAAGACAGATCCAAAAACACTTTGCAAATTCAGTGAACACTACAAAAAACTTCTAAAAGGTACTCAAGCTAAAAACAAGTTACCTAAGCTATCTAATCCATAAGTCAAAACACTTTAAATAGAATTTGAAACTGATTTAGATCTTTAAATTGACTGATGGAATGAAACATTTGGACAGAAAATGGACTTAGACAGTTTTGCAAAATCATTGAAACTACAATTCTTGGCTTGAAAACTTGAAAGTAAAACTAGAAATGAATTAGCAAACAATTGCAACAATCAATAACTACAAAAGCAACAATCAACTATAACAAATAGTCTAAGATTAAGCTAAAACCAAACACCCCTTTAAATCATGAAAATGCATGTAGCAAACTGATCTAGAGGTAAACTTAGCATAAGCAATCCAAAACTGACTAACCAACACATTATTAAGCTAATGAACAGATGGGAACCATAAATCAACCCAAATCAGTTTGACTTTCCAAACCATGACCCGTTTGACTTTTCTTTGACTAATGTTGACTATTGTTGACTAGGCAACACATTTGCTTAAAATGTAAAATCACGAGCTTATAAAAGCTTATAAAGACCATAACCAAACTTGTTTAAGCTTAAAACACACAACTAACAACCCGGATGCATATAAACTTTGAAACTTGCAAAATCTCAAACTTGAAATGAATCTTGAAAATATAAACTTATATAAAACTTTAAATGGATATCCAAAGCACCCCACAATGATGTTTAAACTTGAATGTTATACAAAGGAATTGAGATTACAACATTTTAACTATCTAAGACATTGATTAAAAAAACGACATAAGGAAATTTTTATAAAACTAACTACTCTCGTTTGTTGCTTCCTTTTTGCCTTTTATACACCCAAGAAGCTTTCTCTCACTTCTATCTTCAATTCCACCAACAATTTTGACCTTGGATTATTTGGGATCATCTTAGCCGCTCCAAGGTTTTGGCGGAAAAGATGTTTTATACCAGCTGTAGATTGAGTGTTAGGTACAAGGATGCATTAAATGCACCTTTGGCTTGTTGTGAGGTGGAGGGGGACATGGGTGATGATGGTTGAGTGTGGCGGATGAGTAGCGAGGTGATGATGGTGGAAATGGTGTCTCGTGAGGAGAGAGGAAATGGTGGTCAACTTGGGCATTTGACCGGGATTATTTAATGGTGGGGGTTCAAAGTGCAATTGTCGAGTCACAAGGCTATGGCAAGGGTCATTTGCAATTTGACAAGTCCAAATGGTAGTATTAAAGGGTTTAGAATACAAGGGCCTAAATTGTAATTTCAAAATGTAGGGACCTAGGTGCCAATATCTCAAAGTTGCTCCAAGGACTGAATTTGACAAGTGTTAATAGTACAAGGACCAAAGTTGCCTTTTTCACATTTTCCAAGGACCATTTCGCCAATTTTCAAAGTCAAGGACCAATTTGTAATTTTCTCAAACTTTTCACATTTTTCACCAAAGGACTAAATTTGACAAGTTTTGATTTTAAAAGGACCTTGGTGACTTTACTTTTGAAATTATGTGCTTTCAGGACTGCTTTTTGACAATTTTGAAACTTGGGGACTAAACCGCAATTTTTGCAAATTTGATATGTTTTCATCCGATTTTGATATTTTGCATTTAAAACACATAAAACACTGATTTGTGATATTTTGATCATTTTGATGTGTTTCGAGTGTTTCGTATGATTTAGCAGCTTATATTGTACAAAATGATGAGTATTTAGACACTCATCAATCCCACATCGAGATATTGCTAGTCCCTAGCAATGATTTGAGAAAACATAATGGATTTGAAACTCTTTACCAAAAGCCATTACTCGAGTAGCCAAATGTTTCAGTTCAAGTAAGAACCATGGTACACCGATAACCATGTGATTTTGAGCAAACCACCAAATTCAACGGATTTGATTTGTCTTTACCGTAAGCCGCACTTTCCGGACTAGCCAACTCTTAGATAAATTATCAATATTATCTTTGGTGAGCCGATTACCAATTATGGTTTTTCCACCGCCTTTACCACAAGCCATAATCTTGAGGGCTAGCCAACTCTTCACTTTTTAGGATATGGTGAGTTGAGAACCATACAATTTTGGGCAAATTGCAAGCCATATAAACGGATTTGAGAAATCTTTACCAAGAGCCGCTTGCTCTCGGATTAGCTAATCATTTTGTCTTACGAGACATGGCGGATCGATAACCAAATGAGAAAGTGTAAACACTTACTCCAAAAAAAAATTTGGCCAAAACGGGAATTGGTATAATTATATGATAAAATTCGTGAGAATTCCCCACACTTAGAAATGAATATTGCCTCAATATTCAAAGTACCGCGGTTATGCCGAAACAAAGAACGAAAGGAAATACTACGGCCATTATTTGAAAGGCTTTTTTTTTTTTTTTTTTAACACGTGGGCATCACCCCACACTTAGGTGGTAGAAAGGGTAAGAAGTCGAAATATGGGTGAAACCCATATGTGTGTGTATCGTTTTTGATTTCCGAGTCGCTAGCTTGACTCGACCCAAATTCATTGGTTCATGGGAAGCAAAGTGGAAGAAACAATCTCCATCGGACTTTCATTCAATGATGTTTGACAAACATTTGAAGCACGTGAAAGTTCCACACCGATGAGATATACATAGAACCTACTCACAAATGGTACATGGAAATGCCGGATCAAGATAATGTCTTCATTCCCAAGGAGTGAAGAACAGGAGAAGTGATGAATATATGAAGAAAGAAAGAAAATCATGATAGAAATCATGACTAACTCTTCATCCTCAATAGGAGAATTCATAGTCTCATGAATCTCCTCGCTAAGCTCAATTGGTCTAGACCTATCTCGGGTGTGTCTAGATCAGTAGAAGTTATCATACTCCGGCGGAGATATGATATGAGTGAGTTCATCCGAGAACTCCATGAAGGTGAATGAATCATATTCGAATTGATATGAGTGGTTCAATGGTGAACTCCTCAAAAGTACATGATTCATAATCGGGAGAGAATTGTGAGAATGAAAAGTGGTACCGCCACTAATCTTCTCTCCCATATTATCAAAACAAGAGGCTTTCATTTCCGGAATAGAATCATCTGAAAGAATGTCACTATCCTTAATGGGGATAGAGATGAAATAGGTTTCTTTGAAAGCCTCGATTTTAGAAATGAGAAGACCGACATTCAATAATGTTGCTCAAGAGCTTCATCTTTGATTTCATTGTCGAGAACCGTCATTCTCTTCTTCTAAGCTATCAAGCTTAGAAGGTGAATCTTCCACATAAATAATGTCTCCACAAGATAACGACTCATCATCATCGAATCGAGAGCATTTCAACATGATCCGCTTTGGAAGATAAGAGGAGGAGGATATCACACATGATCAAGAGTTCCCCGTGACTCTCTCGGGATTGGGACAAGGTCCTCAACACTAGACTTTATGAATTCGTCCGATTCCTTTTCGTGAACAAAGGTCAAGAGGCTCGCCCCCATGATAAGAGAGCGAGTGTGAATCTCGGGTGTGATAGCGCTTGTTTGAGATGGAATCTCAACCATGGAATATCAACCGACCGAGGAGTTGAGAAGTATTATCTCTAAAAGGATAAAACCTCCTCGTCATCATCATATAGAGCGCCTTAAGAAATTGGGAATGCCTTAGAGCCGCATGCTCTAGGGCTAATAATTCTTACCTAGATTATGCCTCTCGCTTTGCAAGCAATTCTCCTATGGTCTTTTCACCACTCACTTGATTCTTAAAGTTACTCATCATATCCTCAAGTGTTTTCATTGTGGTTTCAAGATCTTGGGAGATTTCATGAGATAACGGCTCGTGGAGTTTGAACCGTATAATGTCGTGAGGTTGGAAATTTTCAAATATGTGAGAGTCATGATTGTTACAAGGAACGGGTTCCCTATTTGACAATCGAGCCGAAATGGGGACCTCCACAGAGTCACAACAAGAAACTGCTGAGTCCGGAATGGTGAATCATATGGATTTTGGTCATAACCAAAACTCTGAGCATCACTGGAAAACTGTTCATAGACAAACGTGTTCCCGGATTGACACTCAAATCCTTGGTGAGGACCTCCACAAAATTCACAACAGTAATGTTGATCATATGAATATAGGTCGGGCTGGGGTGGGTAATTAGAAAAGTTTGAGGAGTCGTTAAATGAGTTCTGTTTAGGATCATAATCAAATGAATTCCTTGAACCGCAAAACAAACAACTCCCATTATGGATATCATTACCACATTGTACACAAGTACACTGAACGATGGGTGAACCATGAGAGGCTCACCACAACCGACACAAGGAATAAACGATTGCATTTGAGAGTTATGAAGAGGAATCGCTTTATTCAAAGAATCATCAAACCAACATGGTGATCCGAATGACTATCAAGACTCAAGAACATTTAGAAAAATCGAGGTGGGACAAGTGGTGTGCTCGAGAGCTAGCAATTTCCACCACTTCGTTATGGTCTCCGGTTCTTGAACAGTTCATCGGGTTGTGGCGCGTTGAGGGTCGGAAAAACTTGGAGAATCATCGAGAGTTATCGATAATTCGCACCAATAACAATATTTGCTTGCACCCATCCTTCCACATCGCTTGTATAAACAATCCGGATTCGACAATCGAAAAGATCCTCTTCCATACGGCTTTTGCTAGGACCTCCACAGGAAACAACGAGGATAATCGATCGTCGCCATGAGAATTAAACATTTAGAGGTTAAAGAAATAGAATTAAACGGTTTTGAGGTTAAAGAAGAGTAGAATCAAATGGTACGAGGGGTAAGAGAAATAGAATCATACGGATAAGAGGAATGAGAAGAGTATTTTTGTATTTTTGGATAAGAAAATATAAACATATATGTATGGATGGTATGAACAAATGAGTGAGTATTCAAATTACTAACCCGCTAGACGTAAGATAATCAAGACAACTTCACTCCCGCCTAAAATTTGATGCGCCAAAATTTGATCTCAGATACAAACCGCAAGTTCTCTCACGCAAGCGTAAGAAAACTTAAAACAAAGCACGACGAAATCAATGAAGATCCGAGGAGTATAGGGTTTCCGGTCGTTATGTCCCAAATGAAGTTGTGCAATGGATTATCAAACGTTTAGTGATCGAGGAATTTGAACGATAAAGGGATTTGTGAATAGATTAACTACGGAAAAAGCCAACAAATTAAAACGGCTTAAATGCAAATTAAAGAAAGTTAAAAAGATAAAATCTATTAAATAAACGCTATCACTATATTTAAAATGATGTTTTTGTTTTACGCTTTTATAAAACCGAATTTAAAATCTACGCGACGCATAAAATAAAAAAGTGAAACTAAATCAATATTAACCCTAAAAATATGAAAATGATATTTTTACAATCCTAATGATAAAAGAAACTTTTAGAAAAGAAAATTATTTTTATCACTAATTATCTAATTATTATTAATTAAAACTATTTTAACTATTTAATAATTACCTAAAATACAAGAAAATAGGAAATAAAGCTAGAAAAATAAAATTATGAAATGGAAAAGTCTAAAATAACAAACTAGAATTCTCAAAACTATTTTTGAAATTTTCTGATTAATATCCTATTTTCTATGAATTTAATACTATTTAAATCTAATTAAAATTATGAAAAATTCCAAATAAAAGGAGAAAAATAAGGAAAAATACTTTTTGTGCTTTTTATATTTATCTTAAACTATTAAAATTGAAAAATTATTTTTTGGAACTTTTTCTCAATTAAATGCAATAAAAGCTATTTAAAAATGATTAAAAACTGATTTTAAATAAGAAAAATATTAAACAGTAACTAAAAATTATGAAAATTGCAGGGAAATCCTAAAATATTATTCTAAAGCTGAGAAAAATAGAAAACCAGGGCTTATGTGGAAGAATCTAAGGTCGAATGTAAACTGCTTCTAAATAAGACTATTTAATAAGCAAATAAGCAATACAAAGGAACCAACTAATAACATAAGCTAAGGTATGCTAAAATGAGCTACAAGCAACTTATATCACCTACTCCTAACACCTAAAGAGCATCTACCGTTGATTAAGCTTATCCGATATAACAAGCAAAATGTAAATCAGCCCCTACTTTGGGCTTATGTAACTTATTCAATAAGCAAAAGAGAAACTAAGAATGTGGTTCTAAAACCACCAACCGAGATCAAATGCTCAAAGTTTCAGCTAATAAGGACCAAGATTGAAGACATGAGAGCTTCAACAAAATCATCCAAAAGTATCTAGATCAACGATGCAAGACAAGAAGACAGATAAGCTAGTTGCAGACCTTAAGCTACTTAAAAAGTCGATAAGTGAAATCCTAAGCTTGGTATCCTAAAGCTAAACTTGCAACCTCTGAGGGGAACATAAACCAGGCCTAAACATCGAGGATTAAGCGAGATAAGCATCTATGAAATGGGACAGACCTACCAAAGGCAAAGAGCACGTAAAGATGATCCAAAACACTTTGCAAATTCAAATGAACACTACAAAAACTTCTAAAAGGTACTCAAGCTAAAAACAAGTTACCTAAGCTATCTAATCCATAAGTCAAAACACTTTAAATAGAATTTGAAACCGATTTAGATCTTTAAATTGATCGATGGAATGAAACATTTGACGTAAAATGGACTTAGACAGTTTGCAAAATCATTGAAACTACAATTCTTGGCTTGAAAACTTGAAAGTAAAACTAGAAATGAATTAGCAAACAATTGCAACAATCAATAACTACAAAAGCAACAATCAACTATAACAAATAGTCTAAGATTAAGCTAAAACCAAACACCCCTTTAAATCATGAAAATGCATGTAGCAAACCGATCTGAGGTAAACTTAGCATAAGCAATCCAAAACCGACTAACCAACACATTATTAAGCTAATGAACAGATGGGAACCATAAATCAACCCAAATCGTTTGACTTTCCAAACCATGACCCGTTTGACTTTTCTTTGACTAATGTTGACTATTGTTGACTAGGCAACACATTTGCTTAAAATGTCTTGTGAGCTTATAAAAGCTTATAAAGACCATAACCAAACTTGTTTAAGCTTAAAACACACAACTAACAACCGGATGAAAACTTTGAAACCGAAAATCTCAACAAGAATCTTGAAAATATAAACTTATATAAAACTTTAAATGGATATCCAAAGCACCCCACAATGATGTTTAAACTTGAATGTTATACAAAGGAATTGAGATTACAACATTTTAACTATCTAAGACATTGATTAAAAAAAAACATAAGGAAATTTTTATAAAAACTAACTACTCTCGTTTGTTGCTTCCTTTTGCCTTTTATACACCCAAGAAGTTTCTCTCACCTCTATCTTCAATTCCCAAAACAATTTTGACCTTGGATTATTTGGGATCATCTTAGCCGTTTACAAGGTTTTGGCGCCAAAAGATGTTTAACAGTTGTAGCTTGAGTGTTAGGTACAAGGATGCATTAAATGCACCTTTGGCTTGTTGTGAGGTGGAGGGGGGGTGTAGGGGTGATGATGGTTGAGTGTGAGCAGATGAGTAGCAGGGTGATGATGGTGGAAATGGTGTCTCGTGAGGGAGAGAGGGAAATGGTGGTCAACTTGGGCATTTGACTGGGGATTATTTAATGGTGGGGGTTCAAAGTGCAATTGGCAGGGTCACAAGGCTATGGCAAGGGGTCATTTGCAATTTGACAAGTCCAAGTGGTAGTATTAAAGGGTTTAGAATACAAGGGCCTAAATTGTAATTTCTGAAACTGTAGGGACCTAGGCTGCCAATATCTCAAAGTTGCTCCAAGGACTGAATTTGACAAGTGTTAATAGTACAAGGACCAAAGTTGCCTTTTTCACATTTTCCAGGGACCATTTCTGCCAATTTTCAAAGTTGAAGGACCAATTTGTAATTTTCTCAAACTTTTTCACATTTTTCACCAAAGGACTAAATTTGACAAGTTTTGATTTTAAAAGGACCTTTGGTGACTTTACTTTTGAAATTATGTGCTCAGGACCTGCTTTTGACAATTTTGAAACTTGGGGACTAAAGCGCAATTTTGCAAATTTGATACGTTTTCATCCGATTTTGATATTTTGCATTTAAAACACATAAAACACGATTTGTGATATTTTGATCATTTTGATGTGTTTCGAGTGTTTCAGATGATTTAGCAGCTTTATATTAGACAAAAATGATGAGTATTAGACACTCATCAATATTCAATTCTTGATTGCTAATAATCCAAAAATCAAGAAAAGGCAATTAACCTAGTTCTTGATGCATCCTTAATCGAGGAACAAAGAACAACTCGGTTGAAGGATTTCATCATAATGAAGAACAATCAAGCACTTGATAATGTAATCGTTCGGTCGAGAAGAATCGGAAGAAACAAAGACAACCAACCAAGGCACAAATACTTGCATATATGAAGACTTATTGTTGTCATGTTGGTAATCGGAAAGGCATCAATTTAAAGGAATGTCGATGATCAAGTTGAAAGGGCTTACTACGTAACTGTGAAACAATATAAATCTTTTATTCCAATGGGTTCGAAGAAGAAGAAAGAATATTTCCTATATTGAAGAGAAGGCCAAAGTCGGTGATTCTCAAACTATTAAGAAGACTAAGGTTGATGAAGATCATACAAAGTCTCTTGAGAAGGAGATTCCTACCGAGAAGTTCACTAAAGATCAAATGACCGAAATGATTGTGATTGAAGATGAGATTTTTATCCGAACCACCGCAAATTCGACATCCTATCATTGATTGGGAAGTTTACATCGCTAGCAATCTTGCTTCAACATGGAAGATTACAAGGTCGGGAGGAGAAACTTCATCTTTCATAACATTTGAAGATCTTATTAAAGTTTTTGACAGATGACCTTAATACACTATGGAAATTAGTTCAAGAAAGGTTTAATGGTCAAAATCTCAAAGATACAAAGGAGATGCGATTATGGGTAAATCTTAGAAGGCTTTTTGAACCAAATGTCGATGATGACTCTTGGAAAACCTTATTCATGTCTTGGTACAAAATGGTTTTATTATGATTCATGTGAAGTTCATCATGTCTCTACAACTAATGGAGAAGACTTTTCATGCTTCTTGAGAAAGAATATCCACTTAGAGTGGAGCTCTTACAAAGAATGTTAAGCTTACACATAAGAGTCAATGAAGATAATGAGAAGGTCGAGCATTATTACAAAGGATTCAAGATCAATGTTCAAGAGCTATACAAAAGCTAAGAGAAAAGAAGTGAAGTGTTTGATTAAATTCCCCAATCCTTGAAGTTAATGCATATTGAAGAAACTTATTGATTTGCGGAGAAATCATAAGTTTAGGGAGGATTGTTGGGAATAATCCGTTACCACGGATAGTAGTGGTTTACATCGCTTGGTTTAACACTAGCAGGTGAAACATATTCCCACTACAAGTTCTTCATTACCACTGCTACCGCTTTATGATAAGGTTAAACGCGCCTTGATAAGTATAGAATAGATTGTGTGATATTCTATTATGTTAACTTTATACTTATCTTGTAAAGGACTCCTTGTTGTATAAAAGGAGATCCCGGTTATTGTCTTAGGTACGACACATTACAAGATTACCTACTGAAAGCTTCAAGGTGTAACCCTAGTGATAAGTCTAGATCACTCGTATTATTTCATTAATAATATTGGAGCTTGAGTTTTGTGTTAACTTGTGTTCATTCCAATTACATCATATAATTCGTCTTCTAAGTATTACTTAAGTAAATTCCGCTTGCTTGATAATATCATACAAAATATCATTGACACAAGGAGAGTGTCCTAGATCCATCAAAGATATCTCAAATCCGTTATATAGTTGACAACTTGCTAATAAGTTGTATGGTAATCAACTCACCATATCAGCAAATGTAAAGAGTTGGCTAGCCCAAAAGAAAATGGCTTGTGGTAAAGGCTGTGGAAAAACCATTATATGGTAATTAGTTCACCATGATTGAAAGAACTAACTAGTCCAAAAGGGCACAGCTTTTGGTAAAGACAAATCAAATCTGTTGATAGCTGATGATTTGATCAAAATCATATGGTTATCAATGTACCATGGTCTTACACACCAAAACATTTGGCTACTCCAGAGTTAATGGCTTTGGTAAAGAGATATCAAAATCCATTAAAATTTCAATGATTCACCTCTCACAGGAGTTTACACACCTAGAAGTGATGCAAATAGACTGAAACTTAACTGAATTAATGTACAAATTGTCATATGTTGTTGAGTTGCTGAAAAGATGGAGATTGTTGAATGTTGCTAAAAGATATTATTAATAAAGGTTCTTTGTAAAGAATTTTGCTAAAAGAATAAAGATTACTTTGATGATGATGATATAAGCACGTAATCTACAAAGACAAAATTTGAAGATAAAGCCACAATCCTCTTTGAAGACAAAGATGTTAAAGATAATTTACAAAGGAACTTGAAGTCAAGCAAGTAGAATTCAAGTTAGGGAGGATTGTTGGGATATAAAAGTCTCAAGAATGACAAAGTCTCGAAGAAGTCAAAGTAATCGCTAAGGAAAAGTTAAAGTATCTTTGTCAAGTCAAAGTACTACAAAGACTAAAGAACTGCTATATTCGCTTTATGGAAAGCTTTGTTATTCTAGAATATTCTTGTTACTTGTCGTACAAGGTTATAATTGTAAACCGACTAGGGTTATCCTTAAGCTTATAAAAGGACCCCTAGGTCGGTATTAGAATATACGTGTTTTTAATGTTTTAGAGAAGTACGATATTAGAGTTTTAGAGTTGTTAAAGAGTCTCATAACAAGCGGTTTAGAGTTATTAATAATATCGTTGAAAGTTAAAGCTAATTCTTCTTAGTTTTGTTAAGTAAATTCCGATACTTAATAGAGTTTGCTCAGTGTTTCATTGTTAATAACTTAAGATTTATCCGAGGTTATTAAACCCTTAACAAGCTATATAAGTTAGTTTGGTTAGAGTACATCGATCCAACAGAGGACGGTGGTAGAGAGGTATCTACTTCCATGTGATCGGGTGGTTGACTTTGATGATTCCTCATAATCCAAAAGGGACTATTCGATAGTGATAGAGAAAAGGATACCGGTGCTAGTGTCGTTTCAACACCATGGTTTTGTTGTTGCGCTATTATATCTATTGAGGAGAATGTTGGCAATGGTGTAGGATGAGATGGCCTAGAAGGCAAGTCCTCTAAGTTGTATAGGTGTGGAGATGAAAGTAGAGTGGTGAATGATATGGCTCTAGGCACTAAGGGTGATGGTTTAGTAGAAATAGGGGTGTTTGGTTTAGGAGGTATAGTAGTGTTTGGCAATGTTAGTTTTGTGGGAATAATCCTTTTGGGGATTGGTTTGATTGGTTGAGTTGGTTGAGGGGAAATCCTAGAGTTTGTGGATTTAACGGGTGATGATTCGGTTGAATAAATTTCGTGAACATCACGAGCAAGTTTCTTGGGTGGTCCTTTGGTGGAGGAGTTGGCACTAGGAGCTTTCCTCATGATGAAATGATAAAGGTTAGTGAGATAAAGGTTTCTAGTTGCTGAGAATGAAGTTATAGATGGTGACTTAGAAGTACTAACAAGGTGGTTTATAAAGGGAGGGAATTGTTAAGTGAATTTAAGGCTTAAACCACTAAGATCCTTCAAAATGCAATGATTTGCATGCACAAGAATCAACTTCAGAGTTGCACTGATCAAGAAGGTTGATTGAGACAAGATGGAGTGTTCAAGTTGGTAAGGAAAGCTTGAAATGATTATTTTAGCTAGGATTAGCTGATTTTGTGCAGCCGGTTCCCACGGTTCCCTCCAATGAGGGATCCGTCTAGGCTAAGCCTAGGGATCCGGGTCTCAACAACCAAGAGAAATGAAAATGATGTTTTTGTAAGGTCTAGTACCTATACATTTTGAGTATTTCAGTCTTCTTAGGTGTCTTAAATGAAGAGAGTCTTAAATGATCAAGAGAAATGAGTGATGGCAGCTAATGATTGCCTTTTGTGGAAGAAAATGAGATTTTCATGAGTAGCAATGGGTGATCAAAGATGACACTAAGAAATTTGAGAGTGTCATGTGGTGTTAAATGATCCTAGAGATCAGATGGTAACTTGAAAGAAATTTGGAAAATTCCTTAAAAATCATAAGAAATGAAAAGGTCGTTTTTGGCCTATTTTGGGGTGAGAATGACTAAAATCAATTTGATATAATTGAGAGAAATATCAAACTAGGTGTTTGGAGATGTGAGGAACAATGTGTGAGCATTGGAGCGGAAATATAGTGAGTTTTGGTGAAGTGATAAACCAAAAACACCTTGAATGTGATCCTAAGTTAAATATGAGTGAGTTGTGAGAACTACTGAGCTTGAGAAAGACTTGAGTGATCCTAAAGTATCATGTTTAGCTAGTATCGTACCTTTTTTTTTGAAAGAATTAATTGAAGTGAGGATAAAAGGGAATCTACTTATGTTTCCAGGATCCCACGGATCCTGCATATGAGGGATCTGGCTTGTTATAGCCTGTGGATCCGACTCTCGCTGTGATGGTTTCACGAAAAATGTCGATTTTGTACTAGGTGTCGTACATTAAAACCGTTGATTTCTAAAACATCTATATAAGCAAGATAAAAATGATCAATAAATGTTTTATTTCATGGTAATGATCATATTACAAAGATAGAAGATGAATCCTAAGAATTGAATCTATTCGGAGAAGAGACTAGGTTTCTTGTGCGTTTTCGTTTGATAGATCGTCAAATGGATGGTGAGTATTTGCGGATTCAGGAACGAAGAATGACGTGATGTGAGATGAGTTCAAGGGTTCCATCATTTTGTTCACAAGTACATATAAAGGACTTTGAAATTGAGGATGATAGTACATGCTATGATGATTAAGACGTGTTAGGAACATTCCATATGGAATTAGTTTGTTCTTATTGCCTTGAAGGTTTACAATTTGTTTTGCGAAGAAATAGGCAAGATTGTATGGTTGTTAGGTTAGGAGACAATACATTATGTGAGCACAACAAGCGGGAAGAATATCTCGATTTCCCTTAAGACTCCAAACATTTTCACGTAAAATGATAGCGAGAGGTTTAAGATCATCTCGGATATCATGTGTATAGATTATGATTAGATTTGAGTAATTGGATCGAGGAGTGCATAACATGCGAGTTAATTCTTGAGGGGAAGGTATGTGTGAGCAATATGGATTGTTTTCTTCACGGTAGTTGAAGAGAGAATCAAGAGACCAATCTTGATGAAGGCACATTGTCCATGATTTGGAATTCGAGAGAATATGAGCAAATTGCCCAAGAGTTAAGACAAACTTTTGGTTTTGATCCAAAACCATAGTAATAGAGATCGATCCTCGTTACGAACAAGTTCAACTTGATGGAAGAATTCAAAACAAACCGTGGATGATTTTCTCATTAATTTCGAGAAGGCCTTCTAGTCCTATGGTTCGAAATGAGGTATTGATACTTTCTTGGTATAGTAGAGGTGAGTCAACAATAAGTCCTTCATGAAAGCAACGAGTTTCGAGATTATTGAACCCACGGACATGATTGCCAGGTGTGTTAGGATCAAGGGAGATATTAGGAATGTAGACACAAGTGAGTTGAAAGTCGAATTCATACTCATGATTCATGATGAGACCTATGGAAATGAAATGAATTTATATGAGTAAGTTAAGATAAAGTGATGCATCAAAGGAGAGGACATTTGAAGGGTGAAAATAATCTCCTAATGTTTTCATTGATTACCCTTACCTTTATTAACAATGATAATTAACTCACTTTGTTCTAATATTCTAGTAGGGTTTTTCCTTTTATGGTAAGTTTTTATGAAGTGGTTTTATGTTGCATGAGTTTTTGTTTCCCAGTTCAACGGTTCTCCCGGTTCCCTTTTAAAAGGGATCCGGCTAGTTAAACGTTAGGGATTTGTGGATCTGTGTGTGACGTAAAAGTGATCTTGACGTAAATTGATTTTTGCAACTTTTAGGTTTATAAAAAGAAGTGTGTTTTAGCCAATAATTACTACATAAGCATGCATTGTATATTTCGAAAGTATGTCAAGGTTTCTTTTTAGAGATACGAACGAAAGAGAAAAAAAAGATATGACAAACACATTATGAGAAATAAACGAGATAAACTAAGCCATTAGTAATATTTCATTCCAATGCTAAGAGCGATACAAAGGATTGGATATATGATACAAATGTAGATTAACAACACAAAGTACATGTCTCAATGAGAAAACTTGATCATGGGATACACGAGAGCGATGAGTGTCAAGATGATGATCACGAAGGCGATGTAAACCATGATGATGAAATTCTTCCTTGGTTTTGATTTTTCAAAATGAGATGAGGAGGAAGATGAAGTTTGAATGAGAGGTATTTTGAAAATGGAAGATTTGAAAAATGGGGTTTGGTGGTGTTGGAACGATCGGAGGAGATTTTATGGGGAAGAAGGAATTTTTGAGATTTGTGTTTTGTTTTGTTATTGGAGAGGTTTGATTTTTAGATTAAGGTAACATATATTTATATACCTAGATTTTAGACGGAAGAGAAACACGTATGCAAGAAGGTTTCCTAATAAAGCAACGTATATCACTAAAGCATATATTATAACTAAAAAAAATAAAATTTAATATAACCATATAGATTCCTATTTAAGCATACTTATTCTAAGCTAATGTTGTTTGGAGATAAGTTATAAGAGAATCATACCTTTAATGCAAATTTGAGTGTCCCTTACTTTTGAAAAAAAGTATTAATAGACAACTCTGGTTCTTTCGAGATCTAGTTGGCAGTTTAAGATACCTTCTTAGAAAAGGTAATCTTGTTACCAAGGGATTCTTATGGCTTGATTAAACTGAAGCTTAACTAAACAAAATGACAACAAATGTTAGTGCATTTTGTAAGAAAGAAAAATAATAATTAATGTTGTCATCCAATCAACATCCTACAAAAGTGTTTTTAAGACATAGTGTTTGTTTTGTAAAAGCCTTCTTTGTAGTTTTCAATCATACATGGATCATATCAAGTTTTTAAAGTACAACATACTCTAAGAAACATGGTAACGAAGCTCTGGTACCAATTGTGAAAAACTAGAAGGGGGGTTGAATAGTTTTACCGATTAAAACTTCATTTTAAACTATTTAGATTGACTTATATCAATCTATTAGATGTGTATGTTGGATGTTGATAGATAAGTATGTAAATACGTAATGCAAAGTGATTGGTGCAAAACCGTCAAGTTATCTCACATAAGCTAGCCACTTGTGAATGACCAACCGTAAGAAACTCAAACAGTTCACACACCAAATGCAATTAAGATCGAGAGAATATAGTGGATTCACGGTCGTTAAGTCCCACGGAGGATGAATTGGTGTTTAACACGCACGGATGTCGAATAATCACTAAGGATATTGATCGATAAGGTTTTGATGAATAATTATTCCTAAAGAAAAGATTAATAAATTACAATGACTTAAATGCAAATTAAAGGAAATTAAAAGTTAAAATATATTAAATAAACGCTATCACTATTTTTACAATGATGTTTTGTGATTTTATAAAACAAAATAACTTAAATAAACTATTTTAACTAAAACGTAAACTTAAATTATCTAAAAGCGTGATTTAAAATGAAAACGTAAGTTATTTATAAAAATTACGCGAGTGTAAGCAAAAAGTAAAATTTATGAAATAAAAGTCCTACAAGTGTAAAAACAATTTTATTACGTACTATATGATAAAGAAAATTTTAGAAAAAGATTTGTATTTTTAGACTTTTATATTTTTTTTATGAATTAAATACGATTTTTCACTAATTAAATGTTTAAAATACGAAACTATTTGGAAAAATCAAACTTTTTATAAAATACTTTATAACATTACAAAGCTAAGAAAATGCAAAACATGAAAAAGCTTATTGTAATAAGCTAGAAATAAGCTAAATTATCGAATAAGCTAAATAAAAAAAAGTGTAAGTATTAAATTGTGCAAAGTATAACCAAGACAAGACCCAAGGCGTAGCATACAGTACACAACTATCACTCTCAAAGGTGGGAGGTCTCGGGTTCGAGCCCCGCCTCCCACCTTTTGCAAAACATTTTTTTCGAATTTTCTTTTACGAGACTTATTAAGCTAATGATGATAAGCATATTTTACAACTACAACTTTTGTAAAACTACAAATAAGCTCGATTTGAGCTTATAAACACAACGATTTAAGCTTGTGAGCTTATTTTGGTGAAATAAGCTCAAACAAGCTTCTGATTGAAAACAAAAGTGAAATAAGCTAAAACAAGCTATAATTTACTAATACTAAGCTAGAAAACACAAATAAGCACCTTTGAAAAGTCGGAATAAGCAAATAAGCATTTATGACTAAACTACTCAACCAAACAGGCCTGCAGCCATGTTAATGGGCAAATTAAGCTAAGCAAATAAGCTCAAAAGCTCAAAACAAGCCTTGAGGTGTCAAGATGAGCTGGTTGGCTTTCCAAAAAACTAAGGCTCACTTACTATGGTCTACTAATAAGCTTTTCACAAGCTTATGAAAAAGCTTGTAATTAACTGAGTTGCTTGGTTTACACAGACATGGGAAAATTTAAAAGCTATATGCAGCCCTAGCTAACAAGCTACAAAATGAAAAGCTAAAGCTGGAACCTCAAGATGGCTTGGTCAGCTATCCAAAGAAACAAATTTCACAAGCTATGGTGTACTGGAGAGTTTTTTACAAGCTCTTGAAAATGACCAGTTCACTTGTGCACAGGACACAATTTTGACTTTTTTATTTAAACTAAAAGTTTGACTTTAATGAACTTATAATCGATTCTATTGACTTATTATGTTATAATAAGTCGTAATAAGATTATCTAGAGCTAGACTAACAACTTTTAAGCTTGTAAATGAATTTGACAATTCAAAATCCCAACGATGAACTGTTAAGGGTAGATTAAAGATGTTTTGACTTTTTATGGAATTAGACCGAGTTTTATGGTGAATCGAGCTAATATGACATAATATAACATAAAGCAATCATAAACAATAACAAGTATTCACCGGAATGCCACTTAATCAACAAATCCAAACAACCTTTACAAATTTGATTTAGTGATTTTCAAATGATTTCTCAGTTAAAACCATGAAACTAATTCATAAACTTATATTACTACTTAATAATACTATTGAAACATAAAAACATGAAAATTAAAGCACAAAGCATTCATATACAAGAAATGCTAAATTGAGTAAAACTCGACAAAATGGATTCCAAGTAGAAAATGAGAACCAAGATCGATAATACTTCCTATAGCTTCCCAAGAAGCTCTAAACCAATTAGCAATCCAAAGACCACCTCTGAACCGGTTTCTTGATCATTTCCATAGATTTTACTTTTAACTAATTTATTGGTATTTTTAGGAATTTTCTTTCTTGAAACTAAACCGAGTTTAAATGGTTTTAATAGCTTAAACAAGCTACTAGGAGCTTATATAAGCTTATTGAATCTAGAACAACAACTACAAACAACATAAGTAAATTTTAGATTTTGGCTCAAAATTAAGATTTTGCATAAACCGAAAACTTGCATTAAAAGCGAAATTGATAATCGCAAAAGAGTTATTATACATCGTGAATACTTAAAACAAGACTTGAAAGCTTTAATTTACACTGGAAAGGTAAAATTAACTAATACGACACTACCTAAACTAATTTACACTACTTGGCCTTCTCCATTGCACCTTTTTCTTATTTATTGACTTCCTAGAATTCCTTGTCGACCTCTGAAAATATCCCACCATTTCTCAGCCATTGGATCAATCCAGATCATCAAAATTGCCAAATGGCAATTTGGCGCCAAAAGTCATTTGAGCGGTAGCAGATTAATTGCTTCTTGGGAGTATGTAGAGGTGGAGGGTTAGTACACGGTGGGGAGTGGTTGGAAATGTGTTGGTGAGGTGGTAGTAGCACGATGTCGAGATGGAGTGGATCTGGTGTTGAAGGAGATGAACAAGATCTTGGCGGGTTTTATTTTAAAACATGGGTTTTGGGCTTGGGTTGGTTTTGGCCACCGGGTTTGTTTTGGACTTGGGTTAAATAACAAAGGGTCCGCTTGGTTTATTTAATACACAAGGACCAATATTGTAATTTGTGAATTCATGAAGGGCTGAATTTGACAAGTTTCAAGGTTATCACAAGGGTCAATCCTGCAAATAATGGTTAGTACAAGGACTAAATTTGCATAAAGTTCCATTTTATAAGTCCAAGGACTAAAACGCCAATTTTGTAATTCTAGGGACCAAACTTGTAATTTTCCAAAGTTTACCATAAGGACCAATTTTGTCATTTATGAATAGTACAAGGTTAATATTTGATAATTTTCACTTTTTAAATTAACCAAGGACTATTTTTGACAATTTTCAAACTTTAGGGACTAAAGTTGTCATTTTGTAAATTTTAAACTTTAAAGGGTTTATTTTGACAACTTTTGAATCCATGGACCTTAAATGTCATTTACAAGTTTTTGAATTACCGAGGACTAGATTTGACAACTTTTGAAACTTGGGGACTAAAGCGCCAATTATGCAAACTTAATCGTTTTCATCGATTTTGATATTTTGCATTTAAAACACATAAAACACTGATTTGTGATATTTTCATCATTTTGATGCATTTCGAGTGTTTTCGGATGTTTTTGCGATCTAGATGGTACAAAATGATGAGTATTTAGACACCATCAATCCCCACACTAAGATATTGCTAGTCCCTAGCAATGTTTTATGAAAACTTAATGGATTTTATCTCTTTACCAAAAGTCATTACTTCGAGTAGCCAATTGTTTTAGTTCAAGTAAGAACCTTGGTACAATGATAACCAAATGATTTTGAGCAAATCATAAGCTTTCAACGGATTTGATTTGTCTTTACCGAAGCCGTTTGCTTCGGACTAGCCAACTCTTAGATAAATTATCAATATTATCTTTGGTGAGCCGATTACCAATTATGGATTTCCATCGCCTTTACCACAAGCCATAAACTTGCGGCTAGCCAACTCTTCACTAGTTTAAAGATATGGTGAATGAACACCATACAATTTTGGGCAAATTGCAAGCCATAAACGGATTTGAGATATCTTTACCAAGAGCCGTTTGATCCTGGATTAGCCAATCCTTATGTGGGTTAGACATGGTGGACTGATTACCATTTGTTGTGTTTAGTACATAGTACTTCCACTAAATAAAATTTTAAAATTTGGCCATTTTGGGGAAAAAGGGACTAAAAGGGTACATTTATGATCAAATTAGCGAATTTCCCCCCACACTTAGAAATGAATATTGTCCTCAATATTCAAAGTCCCGCTATTATGCCGAATCATAGAACGTAAAAGATAACATTACTAGCTAAGTGTAGAAAACAATTATTCTCTTTTTAATATTTACAATTTTCATTCATTTTTAGATCTATATACAACATGTGGGTATCTCCCCACACTAAGGTGGTACACACGGTGAAAACCCATGTTTAACTCATGCTTTTGATTAATGAAGTCGCTAGCTTGACTCGACCCAATTAATTTGTTCATGGGAAGTAAGTGGAAGAAACAATCTCCATCGGAGTTTCATTCACGATGTTTGTATAAACATTGAAGTACGTGAAAGTTCCACACCGATGAGATATACATAGAACCGGCTTACAAATGATAAATGAAAATGTCGGGGTCAAAGATAATGTCTTCATTCCCGAAGGAGTGAAGAACAGGAGAAGCCACGGGATAGGTGAAGAAGAGAAAGAAAGTCTTGATAATAATCTTGACTAACTCATCATCATCAGAAGGGGAATTCATGATAGCATGAATTTCATCTTTTAAGCTCAATTGGTCTAGACATATCCCGGATGTGTCTAGATCAAAGTAGAAGTTATCATATTCTGGTAGAGATATGATATGAGTGAGTTCAAAGGAGAACTCCTCAAAGGCAAATGATTCATATTCGGGATTGATTTGAGTGAGTTCACCGGGAACTCCTCAAAAGTGAATGATTCATAATCGGGAGAGAATTATGAGAATGAGAAGTGGTAATACCACTAATCTTCTCTCCATATGATCAAAATGGAACGCTTGCAATTCGTAAATAGAATCATTGAACAAAAGTTCACTATCCTCAAAGGGGATAGGATATGAAGTAGGCTTTTCATTAAAAACCTCGATTCTAGAAATGAGAAGATTAACATTCAATAATGTAAGACGAAGAGCTTCGTCTTGGATTATTTCTTCATCATTCTCTTCTCCTAAGTCGACAAGCTCGAAGGTAATTCCCCATAACTTATGTCTCCACAAGATAAAGAATAGTCCTCATCGTAATCGAGAAACATCTCAATATGATCATTTTGGAAGACAAGAGGAGGAGGATATCACACACATGGTCAAAAGTTCCCCTGACTCTCTCGGATTGGGACAAGGTCCTCAACACTAGACTTTATGAATTTGTCCGATTCCTTTTCGTGAACAAGGTCAAGATGCTCGTCCCCATGCTCGGAGAGTGAGTGGGAGCTTGGTGTGATAGCGCTTGCTTGAGAATGAATCTCAATCTTGGAATATCCACCGATGAACTTGATGAATCTTTATAAAATTGTAGGATACCAAGTGCATCCTCATCATCACCGCCATCGAATAAAACGAAATTGAGAGCTAGATCGGGTCGCTTTTTCTTTTGCAATTAATTCCCTAATAGATTTTTCAAAAGCAATTTGGGAATTTATTTTAGCAACCGCTTCTTCACCTAGCAATTCTTCCATGGATTTCTCATGTGAATTTTGAATGACGGGACATTGTGGGAGTGGAGATTTGTCAAAACCGGAAGGTTGACATTGATAATCATCATGAGGACCCCACAATATACACAAGAAAAACGGGAACATTATGAAATGTTGTTTACTCAACTCCTTAGTTCTTTTCACCGACTCAAGAAGCTCTAGATAAGTGTCTTGTTGGGTTTCTTTGAGGAGTTTGAGTCATTTGGCACCGTGGAGGTTGGTCGTGATATGGATAGTCGTAATTGTTACAAGGAAATGGATTCTGTTTGACAATCGAGCCGAAATGGGGACCTCCACAGTTCTCAACAAGAAAGCTGTTGAGCTCGGATTGGTGAATCATATGGATATTGATCATAACCAAAGTTCGAGCATCACCGGAAAATTGTTCATAGACAATCTTGTTTCGGATTGACATTCAAATCCTTGGTGAGGACCTCCACAAAATTCACAAAGCGGTCATGTTGATTATATGAAGATAAGTCGGGTCAGGTGGGTAATTGGAAAATTTGAGGGTCGTTAAATGAGTTCGGATTAGGATCATAATCAAATGAATTCCTCGAACCACAAAACAAACAACTCCGCTCCGAACATCATTACCACACTGTACACACGTACACCGGCCTACGGTGAACCAAAAGAGGCTCACCACAACCGACACAAGGAATAAACGATTCTATTTGAGAGTTATGAGAAGGAATCGGTTCATTCAAAGAATCAACAAAACCAACATGGTGATCCGAATGACTATTAAGATTCAAGAACATTTTGAAAAATCCGGAAGGTGGGACAAGTGGTGTGCTCGAGAGCTAGCAATTTCCATCACTTCCGTTATGGTCTCCGGTTCGGTTCTTGAGAAATGTGAAGATTAGGCAAGTCATTCTTGCTAGTCACCGGTCTAAATTCGCATGTTTGCTTTTAACCGTAAATCGTGAAATTTTAGGATCAATTTTAGACGGCTTAGGAGCAATCGAGGGTTAGATCTTTGGATAACCGTAGGTTGGACGATTTAGCACCTCCATTATTAGAGGAAGTACCGGTCCTTTGTCACCCCGGTTTCTCGTTCCATTTCCCTACGCAGAATTAATGGATCATTACGAACAACACGAATTCTTGACATTTGTGATAAAGTAGGAAGTTTTTCAACTTCGTTCCAGAATTCGTCGTAGTCGAGAGATTCCATGAGAATAGAAGAAGTTAAAATCAAATGTATAGAGGGTAAAGGAATAAAGAATCAACAAGGGTAAGAGGGTAAAGATGAATATTTTTGGATTTTTGGATAAATATTTAGTAAAAACAAAGAATGAAAATATTTTTGGTGTTGTTAACACTTTAGGAAAAGTGTTAATGAACTTTTGATTTTGATTAACTTTACAAAAAAACTGCTTTACAAACGGTGGTATATGTGCAAGTACGGGTCCGAAATGCTTAAAACACGCTTACCTCCCGTGGCGCCAAAATTTGATTGGTGCAAACCGTCAAGTTATCTCACGCAAGCTAGCCAATTGTGAATGACCAACCGTAAGAAACTCAAAACAGTTCACACACCAAATGCAATTAAGATCAGAGGAATATAGTGGATTCCTGGGTCGTTAAGTCCCACGGAGGATGAATTGGTGTTTAACACAGACAGATGTCGAATAATCACTAAGGATAGTGATCAGTAAGGTTTTTGATGAATAATTATTCCTAAAGAAAAGATTAATAAATTACAGCGACTTAAATGCAAATTAAAGGAAATTAAAAAGTTAAAATATATTAAATAAACGCTATCACTATTTTTACAATGATGTTTTTGTGATTTTATAAAACAAAATAACTTAAATAAACTATTTTAACTAAAACGTAAACTTAAATTATCTAAAACGTGATTTAAAATGAAAACGTAAGTTATTTATAAAATTACGCGAAACAAAGCAAAAAACGTAAAATTTATGAAATAAAAGTCCTACAAGTGTAAAAACAATTTTATTACGTACTATATGATAAAAGAAAATTTTAGAAAAAGATTTGTATTTTTAGACTTTTATATTTTTTTATGAATTAAATACGATTTTCACTAATTAAATGTTTAAAAATACGAAAACTATTTGGAAAAATCAAACTTTTTATAAAATACTTTATAACATTACAAAGCTAAGAAAAATGCAAAACATGAAAAAGCTTATTGTAATAAGCTAGAAATAAGCTAAATTATACGAATAAGCTAAATAAAAAAAAGTGTAAGTATTAAATTGTGCAAAGTATAACCAAGACAAGACCCAAGGGCTTAATCGCATACAGTGCACAACTATCATTCTCTCAAAGGTGGAGGTCTCGTGTTCGAGCCTCCTCCCACCTTTTGCAAAACATTTTTTTTTCGAATTTTCTTTTACGCACTTATTAAGCTAATGATGATAAGCATATTTTACAACTACAACTTTTGTAAAACTACAAATAAGCTCGATTTGAGCTTATAAACATACAGCTTTAAGCTTGTGAGCTTATTTTGGTGAAATAAGCTCAAACAAGCTTACAGATTGAAAACAAAAGTGAAATAAGCTAAAACAAGCTATAAGCTACTAATACTAAGCTAGAAAACACAAATAAGCACACTGAAAAGCTAGAATAAGCAAATAAGCATTTATGACTAAACTACTCAACCAAACAGGCCTGCAGCCATGTTAATGGGCAAATTAAGCTAAGCAAATAAGCTCAAAAGCTCAAAACAAGCCTTGAGGTGTCAAGATGAGCTGGTTGGCTTTCCAAAAAACTAAGGCTCACTTACTATGGTCTACTAATAAGCTTTTCACAAGCTTATGAAAAAGCTTGTAATTAACTGAGTTGCTTGGTTTACACAGACATGGGAAAATTTAAAAGCTATATGCAGCCCTAGCTAACAAGCTACAAAATGAAAAGCTAAAGCTGGAACCTCAAGATGGCTTGGTCACTATCCAAAGAAACAAATTTCACAAGCTATGGTGTAATTGGAGAGTTTTTACAAGCTCTTGAAAATGACCACCACTTGTGCACGGACACAATTTTGACTTTTTTATTTAAACTAAAAGTTTGACTTTAATGAACTTATAACTGATTCTATTGACTTATTATGTTATAATAAGCTGTAATAAGATTATCTAGAGCTAGACTAACAACTTTTAAGCTTGTAAAATGAATTTGACAATTCAAAATCCCAACAGTGAACTGTTAAGGGTAGATTAAAGATGTTTTTGACTTTTTATGGAATTAGGACTGAGTTTTATGATTGAACTGAGCTAATATGACATAATATAACATAAAGCAATCATAAACAATAACAAGCATTCACTGGAATGCCACTTAATCAAGAATCCAAACAACCTTTACAAACCGATTTTAGTGATTTTCAAATGATTTCTCGATTAAAACCATGAAACTAATTCATAAACTTATATTACTACTTAATAATACTATCAAACATAAAACATGAAAATTAAAGCACAAAGCATTCATATACGTGAAATGCTAAATTGAGTAAAAACCTGACAAAATGGATTCCAAGTAGAAAAATGAGAACCAAGACTGATAATACTTCCTATAGCTTCCCAAGAAGCTCTAAACCAATTAGCAATCCAAAGACCAGCTCTGAACCAGTTTCTTGATCATTTCCATAGATTTTTACTTTTAACTAATTTATTGGTATTTTTTAGGAATTTTTCTTTCTTGAAACTAAACTGAGTTTAAATGGTTTTTAATAGCTTAAACAAGCTACTAGGAGCTTATATAAGCTTATTGAATCTAGAACAACAACTACAAACAACATAAGTAAATTTTTAGATTTTGGCTCAAAATTAAGATTTTGCATAAACTGAAAACTTGCATTAAAACTGAAATTGATAACTGCAAAAGAGTTATTATACACTGTGAATACTTAAAACAGTACTTGAAAGCTTTAATTTACACTGGAAAGGTAAAATTAACTAATACGACACTACCTAAACTAATTTACACTACTTGGCCTTCTCCATTGCACCTTTTTCTTATTTATTGACTTCCTAGAATTCCTTGTCGACCTCTGAAAATATCCCACCATTTCTCAGCCATTGGATCAATCCAGATCATCAAAATTGCCAAATGGCAATTTTGGCGCCAAAAAGTCATTTGAGCAGGTAGCAGCATTAATTGCTTCTTGGGAGTATGTAGAGGTGGAGGGGGGTTAGTACACAGCTGGGGAGTGGTTGGAAATGTGTTGGTGAGGTGGTAGTAGCACGATGTCGAGATGGAGTGGATACAGTGTTGAAGGAGATGAACAAGATCTTGCGCGGTTTTATTTTAAAACATGGGTTTTGGGCTTGGGTTGGTTTTGGGCCACCGGGTTTGTTTTGGACTTGGGTTAAATAACAAAGGGTCCTGGGTTTATTTAATACACAAGGACCAATATTGTAATTTGTGAATTCATGAAGGGCTGAATTTGACAAGTTTCCAAGGTTATCACAAGGGTCAATCCTGCAAATAATGGTTAGTACAAGGACTAAATTTGCATAAAGTTCCATTTTTATAAGTCCAAGGACTAAAACTGCCAATTTTGTAATTCTAGGGACCAAACTTGTAATTTTTCCAAAGTTTACCATAAGGACCAATTTTGTCATTTATGAATAGTACAAGGTTAATATTTGATAATTTTCACTTTTAAATTAACCAAGGACTATTTTGACAATTTTCAAACTTTAGGGACTAAAGTTGTCATTTTGTAAATTTTAAACTTTAAAGGGTTTATTTTGACAACTTTTGAATCCCATGGACCTTAAATGTCATTTTACAAGTTTTTGAATTACCAGGGACTAGATTTGACAACTTTTGAAACTTGAGGGACTAAACCGCCAATTATGCAAACTTAATACGCTTTTCATCCGATTTTGATATTTTGCATTTAAAACACATAAAACACCGATTTGTGATATTTTCATCATTTTGATGCATTTCGAGTGTTTTCAGATGTTTTTGCAGTCTAGATGGTACAAAAATGATGAGTATTTAGACACTCATCACAAAGGTAAAGAGTAAGAAACACAAAACCATGACACGAGTGTTTATAGTGGTTCGGCTACAAAGACACCTTCCTTGCCCTACTCCGCTCCCCGAGTCACCTACTCGAGAGTTCGTAAGCACTACACAACACAAACTCCTTGTGGCGGAGAAGCCTTCACAACGTCGCTCGCTTTATCCTCAGACAAGGCTAGACACCGAGTTCTTCCACGGTAGAACCAAACCTATCACAACGTTGCCTACACTTTACCCGATACAAGGCTAGATACCGAGTTCCATTACAAAGGAGGAACTACTACCCAACACTACACAACACCTATCCCAAAGGAGACACAATCCTTATTACGACATCAACAAGGATATCAAATTATCAATATCCTTTGACCCAAACTAATCTATCTTGTACATCGATGCACCATATCGAATGTACACCCTAGGCACCTTTCACTAATGCCTTGACACCGACCCTTTAGCAACTTTCACTAACGCCTTCAAGATGTACATTCGACACCCTTCACTAATGCCTTTGACACGGATCTTCTGACCTTTCACTAATGCTTTCGACTTGACCCTTTAGACATCTTTCACCTATGTCTTCAACACAACACTTCTAATGTGAGAGAAAAGAACTATCAATAAGATAACATCGAGTCTTGATGATGACGATGCTTGGCAACCCATGGACTTGAGCTTACTCGACCAAGAAGTGGTGATCTCGCCTAAGAGGAACCTAGAGAATCACACAAACACAAAACTACATAGAAAGATCCTTTGGATCCGAGGTTAGAGGGTTTACAATACTAAGAGAAAGTATGTATAAAAGAGGTGAGTTACAATGAAAAAATGGCTCACTATTTATAGGCAAAATCAACAACTGTTCCCCGGATCCCACGGATCCCTTTACATGAGGGATCCGTCCAGTGTAAACTGGGGGATCCGCCAGACGCTCCTCCTATTTGGGTTATGGATCATGGATCATGGGTCATGGGTCATGGATACCCAAATAGATACAATGTATCTAAACATTGGATCATGGGTATGGGTCATGGACCATGGGTAATACCCAACATGACTTAATGCATGATGTCATGCAATGGGTCATGGGTTATGGATCATGCTCCATGGGTATGGGTCATGGACTTTGGGTTTTACCAACTACATTCAATGTATCTAGTCAATGGGTCAAGTACTTAGATTTTTACCCATTACATTACCCATTACAATATATACTAAGTATGTATATATATACCCATTATGTAAACACTACTTGTTATATATATGCATTTTTATAAAATGTAAATACTATTACTTGTTTGGTGTTTTATATGAAAATGTAAGTATGTTAGTAAACTATTGGCTCAAACTATTTATGTATTTTATTTGTTTCGTTAAAATGATTTTACGTTTGTTATCGACAAAACATTAGAAGATCGTAAAATATAAATAAACATTTTTACGGCTTATTTGTATTAACATTGTTTATGAAGAGTCTGAGAAAATTTGGATCGATCTAAAGGCACTCGAAAGTGGACAAGCAGGTTTAAAGTTCAAAGCTGCTCAGAATGCTGAACTAAGTGCTTTGAAAAAGAAAAGGGCTGAAGGAGAGAAAAGATTGTTTGAGATCAGAAAAAAAGAGAATCGATCATTACAACTGGGTAATGACGAATGAAAGAGGCTCGAACCCATAACCGACATCGAATTCATGCCAACACAAAACCCGTAGTTCTCGGTGTCTCTGAGAGGTCCCGACAAGCGAACCTTTGAGGTTCATGATCCTTTTAAGTTTTCAGACTTTGGGATAACTGAGCTGGATGAATTGGGTCCAGTCATAGAGAAGAAGAAGAATGCCATAGTCAAGAATCTCATGGACTTATTGAGCAAGAGATTTGAGAAGCTAAGACAGATGCTTGAAGAACTTGGCATTCGGACTCTTCTTCCAAAGACCAAGAAATCAACTGCCTCTCGGGGTCCTCAAGGAGAAATAGGAAGATCCTAGAGCGTGAACTGAGATCAAGATCCATGGCACGGATCAGTAATAGATCCTCCTCAAGGAGTTAGATTCGTAAATCATCCGGCTATTGATTGACTTGAGAGGTCTATTCTTCACCGATGAATTGGGACCCCGCTTTCCAAAGGTAGAGTGATATAGACAAGGTTGGGATTGAAGCTATGGTTGGCTTTCTAGTGGTCGCTACTCAAATCCAAAGTCCGTAAAATGCAAGGTTTAGCAATGACCTAAGGACCAAGATCGATGAACACCCGACCAAAACAAGTTGAAGTCCAAGAAACCTAAACTTGAAGCTCTTGGATATCAAATGGATTGAACTCACATCTGCTACAAGAACACTATCTTTATGTTTTTTGCATTGTAACTTAGGAACTTGTAATATATTTCTCAATGAACGATGTTTTATGTTACTCAGTGTTCTTTAGTTGCTTTGTAGAATAGTCAGTATGAGAAGAAGACCTTTGCTCACTCACACTAAACTTAGAAACACTTAGGCTATGTTTATGTCCAAATAGGGAGATCATTGGGTCAAGTGAATCCCAAACTTCACAAGCAAGGATTTGAAGATTAAATAACCTAAGTGTTTATCCTTAAACATAAACAAGTCACCGAGCGAACAGTTTGCACGGTGAGTCATCTTCGTGACACTTTAATGAGACTAAGAAGAAAGTTTCTCCACCGGTGAGGCGTAACTCAAAGGGTGAAGATCGAGTCAAGAAGAAGATGATGGGTTCAATGAGTGATGAAAATAACTCATCAATCTCATAACCCTCATCAACTACAATCACCGGAGACAAAGATCAAGAGTAAGAAGATGAAGAATGGGCGGGACAAGGCGTGATAAGTTTGAACAAATAAGGAGGAGTCCTTATCCACCATAATTCAAAATTTCCGTGAAAGGCTAACAACCAAGATCAGTGTCATCATTGATGATCAGAAAGTAGAATTGTCCTTTACCCAATATAGCTTCATGTAAACAGAGACAAAATGCATAAGCATTTTGTCCTCTATATCTTATGGCAGTATTGTCGTTTAGGATATAGTTAAATCTCATACTTGTATAAATTGGCATAAAGAAGGAGTGAAAGTTAAGCTTGTGCATTAACTGTGTAAACATTCACAAGCAACTTGCACTCCTCCAAATACAACTATGTCCCTGAAATAGTTCAGTGGTTCCGTGTAGTTGTGCTTAGACTTATCCTAAGCTTAGTGAGGAGTGTACACCATACTTGTCATTCAATCCCAAGTATTGTTCATAAACACTGGGTAATATATTCTTTGATTCTTCTTAATAAGAATATAAACGTTGAAAAACTAATGTGCATTTACTTTACTTATCTTGTTTAACCGATTTTTCTAAATACTTTCCTTAAGTCATGGATCACGATTAGCCTTAATTGCTATTTTGCTATTTGTGATACAAGAATAACAATACCAAACTAAAACTTTTTCTCACATAGTCAAAACTCAAAACTTTGACCAACTTAACCATACATGTATAGTATAAAACCCTTTTCAATCTTTAGCTAGATCCAACTTCTATACAAACTCAAGATAAATTTTACAAATAATAAGTGATTTAATAGAGTGGCGAGTAATACTACATTTAGAATTTTTGATCATAAAACGTAAATGCACGTCTACGTCATTGCATTTTCTAAAATGTTCAATCTGATTCCATCTTTAAACTATACTACATTGAATCAAAATTCAATATAACACCGATATAGTCAAACATTAACATACTGAACTAAATCAATAAATCATTTTTTTTCTAGTTAGTAAGGTTGTTTATTTGACTAGGACCAAAAAGTTAAAAGGAGTGTATCTAAAAAATTTAAAACCTTAAATTTGTTTGGTATCAATGTAAAACTATGTCAATACAACTCTAGGGTTTAACACAAGTTCAAAATTTATATTTACCAATCTTAAAACATTAATACAACTTTACATCATATCACTAATCAATCGTCTCAACCAGATAGTATTTTGTAATGTATACTACACTAAATTAGAATCCTATTAAACAATAACATAGTTAAAATAAGGTTGATTACGTAATACACACTAAAACCTTTTTCTCAAATAGTCAACAATCAAAACTATGACCAACTTAACGATACATATATAATATAAAACCCATTCAAACTTTAACTAGATCCAACTTTTATACAACATCAAAATATATATTACCAATAATAAGTAATTTACTAGAGCTGACCGAATATTAAATTTAGATTTTTTGATCAAAAAACGTGAATGCACGTCTACGTCATTGCATTTTCTAAAAAGTTCAAATTAAATCCCATGTTTAAACTATACTACATTAAACCAAAATGTAGTATAACACGAATAGTATGACTTTAACATATAAAAATAATATAATAACACAGCTTTTTTTCCATTTTTTCATCTTTTGTTTCAATTAGTAAAATGGTTTATTTGAGTGGAATCAAAGAGTTAAAATGAGTGTGTTTAGAAATTCGACCACCTTTAATTAGTTTAATTTTAATGTAATATTGTGTTAATACTAAACTAGAGTTTAACCCGAGTTCTAAGTTTAAATTTACCAATCTTAAAACATAAATACAAGTTTACATCATAACACATTTCATTCATTTAAACATGATAACATTTTGTAACTTATAAAACACTAAATCGAAATCCAAGTAAACTATAGCATAGTCAAAATTTTACAAATCATAAATAACTCTTAACCGAAATCTTTATTTCAATAAGTTTTTTACATGTATAGTATAAAACCCTTTTAATCTTTAGCTAGATCCAACTTCTATACAAAATCATGATAAGTTTTAAAGTAAATAAGAGATTTAATAGAACCGGCCTGGTACTAAATTTAGAATTTTCTATCATAAAACGTAAATGCCCATCTACGCCATTGCATTTTCAAAAAATATCACTCTGATCCCATCTTTAAGCTAGACTACATTGAACCAAAATTCAGTATAACACCGATATAGTCAAACTTCAACATATTAAAATTATACAATAACTCTATTTTTTTATTTTTTTTATTTCAAATAGTAAGGTTTTTTATTTGACTGAAACCAAAAAGTTAAAAAGGAGTGTATTTAAAATTTGATCACCTAAAATTTGCTTGGTTTTAATGTAAAACCAAGTCAATACTGAACTAGAATTTGACCTAAATTCTAAATTTAGATTTACCAATCATAAAACGTTAATACAAGTTTACATCATATCACTTTTCAATCACTTCCACCAGATAGCATTTTGTAACTAAGACTACACTAAATCAAAATCCTAGAAAACAATAACATAGTCAAAACTTTATATATCATAAAAAACTCAAAACTGAAATATTTTATTTCAACAAATGAGGTTGTTTAAGTAATACAATTTAAAACTATTTTCTCACATAGTTAACACTTAACACTCATAACTTTGATCAACTTAACCATACATGTATATTATAAAACCCCATTCAAACTTTAACTAGATCCGACTTCTATAAAAAACCAAGATAAATTTTTACCAATATTAAGTAATTTACTAGAGCTAACAAAATACTAAAATTAGAATTTTCAATTCATAAAACGTAAATGCGCATCTACATTGCATTTTCTAAAAAGTTCAATCTAATCCCATCTATTAACTAGACTATAGTGAACCAAAATTTAGTATAACACCAATATAGTCAAACTTTAACATGTAAAAAAATAAAATAACCCGTTTTTATTTATTTATTTATTTATTTTTGATGTTTTGTTTCAATTGGTCAAATTGTTTATTTGTTTGGAACCAAAAATTTAAAATAAGTGTATTTAAAAATTTGACCACCATAAATATGCTTGATTTTAATGTAAATCTGAGTCAATACTAAACTAGAGTTTGACCCGAGTTCAAAATTTAAATTTACCAATCTTAAAACATAAATACAAGTTTACATCATATCACATTTCATTCATTTTAACCCGATAGCACTTTTTAACTTAGAAAACACTAAATCGAAATCCAAGTAAACTATAACGTAGTTAAAATTTTGCAGATCATAAATAACTCTTACCTAAAATCTTTTATTTCAATAATAAAGTTTTTTACACGTATAGTATAAGACCCTTTTCAAATAATGATTTAGCTAGATCCAACTTATATACAAAATAATGATAAATTTTACAAATAAAAGTTATTTAATAGAGCTAGCCGAATACTAAATTTAGAATTTTCTATCATAAAACGTAAATGCGCATCCATGCCGTTGCTTTTTCTAAAAATTTCAATCGGATCCCATATTAAAACTAGAGTACATTGAACCAAAATTTAGTATAACGCCAATAGAGTCAAACTTTAACATGTAAAAATAATATTATAACTGCTTTTTATTTTTAAATATATTTTTAATCTTTTGTTTCAATTAATAAAATTGTTTATTTGTCCGAAACAAAAGTTAAAATTAGTATATTTAAAAATTTGACCACCTTAAATTGTATGATTTTAATGTAAAACCAAGTCAATACTAAACTAGAGTATGACACGACTTCTAAATTTAGATTTACCAATTTTAAAACATACATACAAGTTTAAATCATATCACTTTTCATTAATTTCATCCCGATAGCATTTTGTAACTTAGAAAACACTAAATCGAAATCTAAGTAAAGACTCAGAAAAACCCCATTCGAACTTTAACTAGATCTGACTTCTATACAAAACCAAGATAAATTTTACCAATAATAAGTAATTTACTAGAGCTGACAGTATACTAAATTTAGAATTTTCGATCATAAAATATAAATGTTCATCTACGTCATTGCATTTCCTAAAAAGTTCAGTTTGATCCCATCTATAAACTAGACTACATTGAACCAAAATAAAGTATAACACCAATATAGTCAAACTTTAACTTATAAAAATATAATAACTCGCTTTTATTTTTTATTTCCTTTTTAAATTATTATTAATATATTTTTTTTAATCTTTTGTTTCAATTAGTAAAATTGTTAATTTGACTGGAACCAAAAAATTAAAATGAGTTTATATAAAAATTTGACCACTGTAAATTTGTTTGAATTTATTGTAAAACCGAGTCAATATTAAACTAGAGTTTGACCCGAGTTCTATATTAAGATTACCAATCTTAAAATATAAATACAACTTTACATCAATCACTCTTCATTCATTTCAACCCGATAGCATTTTGTAACTTTGACTACACTAAATCGAAATCCAAGTAAACAATACAGTAGTCAAATTTTACAGATCATTAATAACTCTTACCTGGATTCTTTTATTACAATTAATAAAGTTTTTTACGTAATACCAAACTACAACTTTTTTCTCACATAGTCAAAACTCAAAACTTTGACCAACTTAACCATACATGTATAGTATAAAACCCTTTTCAATCTTTAGCTATATCCAACTTCTATACAAAATCATGATATGTTTTACAAATAATAAGTGATTTAATAGAGCTGGTCAGATGCTAAATTTAGAATTTTCTATCATAAAACGTAAATGCGCATCTACGCCCTTGTATTTTCAAAAAAGGTCAATCGAATCACATCTTTAAACTAGACTACATTGAACCAAAATTCAGTATAACATCGATATAGTCAAACTTTAACATATTAAAATAATTCAATAACTCGTTTTGTTTTTTAATTTTATCTTTTGTTTCAAATAGTAAGGTGTTTTATTTGACTCAAGCTAAAAAGTTAAAAAGGAGTGTATTTAAAATTTGATCACCTTAAATTTGTTTGGTTTAAATGTAAAACCAAGTCAATACTAAACTAGAATTTGACGTAAATTCTAAATTTAAATTTAGCAATCTTACACCATTAATACAAATTAACATCAAATCACTTTTCAATCACTTCCACCAGATAGCATTTTATAACTAAGACTACACTAAATCAAAGTCCTAGAAAACAATAACATAGTCAAAACTTTATATATCATAAAAAAAAACTCCAACCAGAAATATTTTATTTCAACTAATGAGGTTGTTTAAGTAATACAAATTAAAACTATTTTCTGACATAGTTAACACTCCTAAGTTTGACCAACTTAACCATACATGTATAGTATAAGACCCCATTCAAACTTTAACTAGATCCGACTTTTATACAAAACCAACATAAGTTTTACCAATATTAAATAATTTACTAGAGCTAACAGAATACTAAATTTAGAATTTTCGATCATAAAACGTAAATGCACATCTACATCATTGCATTTTCTAAAAAGTTCAATCTAATGCCATCTTTAAACTAAACTACATTGAACCAAAATTTAGTATAACACCAATATAGTCTAACTTTAACATGTAAAAATAGTATAATAACCCGTTTTTATTATTTTTATTATTTTTATTATTTTTGATATTTTGTTTCAATTGGTAAAATTTGTTTATTTTTCTGGAACCAAAAAGTTAAAATACGTGTATTTAAAAACTTGACCCCATAAATATGTTTGATTTTAATGTAAAACGAGTTAATACTAAACTAGAGTTTGACCCGAGTTCAAAATTTAAATTTACCAATCTTAAAACATAAATACAAGTTTATATCATATCACTTTTCATTCATTTCAACCCGATAGCATTTTGTAACTTAGAAAACACTAAATCGAAATCCAAATAAACTATAACGTAGTTAAAATTTTACGCATCATAAATAACTCTTACCTAAAATCTTTTATTTCAATAATAAAGTTTTTTACTTGTATAGTATAAGACCCTTTTCAATCTTTAGCTAGATCCAACTTCAATAAAAAAATAATGATAAATTTTACAAATAAAGGTGATTTAATAGAGCTAGCCGAATACTAAATTTAGAATCTTCTATCAAAACGTAAATGCGCATCCACGCCATTGATTTTTCTAAAAATTTCAATCGGATCCCATCTTCAAACTAGACTACATTGAACCAAAATTTATTATAACACCAATATAGTCAAACTTTAACATGTAAAATAATATTATAACTCTTTTATTTTTTTATTTTTTATATATATTTTTGATCTTTTGTTTCAATTAATAAAATTGTATATTTCAAGGAAACAAAAAGTTAATATTAGTGTATTTAAAATTTGACTACCTTAAATTTGTTTGATTTTAATGTAAAACCAAGTCAATACTAAACAAGAGTAGGACCCGAGTTCTAAATTTAGATTTACCAATCTTAAAACATACTTACAAGTTTAAATCATATCACTTTTCATTCATTTCATCCCGATAGCATTTTGTGACTTAGAAAGCACCAAATCGAAATCTAATTAAACACTCAGAAAAACCCCATTCAAACTTTAACTATATCCAACTTCTATACAAAACCAAGATAAATTTTACCAATAATAAGTAATTTACTAGAGCTGACAGAATACTAAATTTAGAATTAACATGTAAAAATAATATTATAACTCTTTTTATTTTTTTATTTTTTTTTTATATATATTTTTTGATCTTTTGTTTCAATTAATAAAATTGTATATTTCGAAGGAAACAAAAAGTTAATATTAGTGTATTTATAAATTTGACTACCTTAAATTTGTTTGATTTTAATGTAAAACCAAGTCAATACTAAACAAGAGTAGGACCCGAGTTCTAAATTTAGATTTACCAATATTAAAACATACTTACAAGTTTAAATCATATCACTTTTCATTCATTTCATCCCGATAGCATTTTGTGACTTAGAAAGCACCAAATCGAAATCTAATTAAACACTCGGAAAACCCCATTCAAACTTTAACTATATCCGACTTCTATACAAAACCAAGATAAATTTTACCAATAATAAGTAATTTACTAGAGTCGATGAATACTAAATTTAGAATTTACTAGAGCTGAGTTAATACTAAACTAGAGTTTGACCCGAGTTCAAAATTTAAATTTACCAATCTTAAAACATAAATACAAGTTTATATCATATCACTTTTCATTCATTTCAACCCGATAGCATTTTGTAACTTAGAAAACACTAAATTGAAATCCAAGTAAACTATAACGTAGTTAAAATTTTACGCATCATAAATAACTCTTACCTAAAATCTTTTATTTCAATAATAAAGTTTTTTACTTGTATAGTAGAAGACCCTTTTCAATCTTTAGCTAGATCTAACTTCAATAAAAAAATAATGATAAATTTTACAAATAAAGGTGATTTAATAGAGCTAGCCGAATACTAAATTTAGAATCTTCTATCAAAAAACGTAAATGCGCATCCACGCCATTGATTTTTCTAAAAATTTCAATCGGATCCCATCTTCAAACTAGACTACATTGAACCAAAATTTATTATAACACCAATATAGTCAAACTTTAACATGTAAAAATAATATTATAACTCTTTTTAAATTTTTTTTATTTTTTATATATATTTTTTGATCTTTTGTTTCAATTAATAAAATTGTATATTTCAAGGAAACAAAAGTTAATATTAGTGTATTTAAAAATTTGACTACCTTAAATTTGTTTGATTTTAATGTAAAACCAAGTCAATACTAAACAAGAGTAGGACCCGAGTTCTAAATTTAGATTTACCAATCTTAAAACATACTTACAAGTTTAAATCATATCACTTTTCATTCATTTCATCCCGATAGCATTTTGTGACTTAGAAAGCACCAAATCGAAATCTAATTAAACACTTTAAAAACCCCATTCAAACTTTAACTATATCCAACTTCTATACAAAACCAAGATAAATTTTACCAATAATAAGTAATTTACTAGAGTGATGAATACTAAATTTAGAATTAACATGTAAAATAATATTATAACTCTTTTATTTTTTATTTTTTTTTTATATATATTTTTGATCTTTTGTTTCAATTAATAAAATTGTATATTTCGAAGGAAACAAAAAGTTAATATTAGTGTATTTATAAATTTGACTACCTTAAATTTGTTTGATTTTAATGTAAAACCAAGTCAATACTAAACAAGAGTAGGACCCGAGTTCTAAATTTAGATTTACCAATATTAAAACATACTTACAAGTTTAAATCATATCACTTTTCATTCATTTCATCCCGATAGCATTTTGTGACTTAGAAAGCACCAAATCGAAATCTAATTAAACACTCAGAAAAACCCCATTCAAACTTTAACTATATCCGACTTCTATACAAAACCAAGATAAATTTTACCAATAATAAGTAATTTACTAGAGCTGACAGAATACTAAATTTAGAATTTACTAGAGCTGAGTTAATACTAAACTAGAGTTTGACCCGAGTTCAAAATTTAAATTTACCAATCTTAAAACATAAATACAAGTTTATATCATATCACTTTTCATTCATTTCAACCCGATAGCATTTTGTAACTTAGAAAACACTAAATTGAAATCCAAGTAAACTATAACGTAGTTAAAATTTTACGCATCATAAATAACTCTTACCTAAAATCTTTTATTTCAATAATAAAGTTTTTTACTTGTATAGTAGAAGACCCTTTTCAATCTTTAGCTAGATCTAACTTCAATAAAAAAATAATGATAAATTTTACAAATAAAGGTGATTTAATAGAGCTAGCCGAATACTAAATTTAGAATCTTCTATCAAAAAACGTAAATGCGCATCCACGCCATTGATTTTTCTAAAAATTTCAATCGGATCCCATCTTCAAACTAGACTACATTGAACCAAAATTTATTATAACACCAATATAGTCAAACTTTAACATGTAAAAATAATATTATAACTCTTTTTATTTTTTTTATTTTTTTTATATATATTTTTTGATCTTTTGTTTCAATTAATAAAATTGTATATTTCGAAGGAAACAAAAAGTTAATATTAGTGTATTTAAAAATTTGACTACCTTAAATTTGTTTGATTTTAATGTAAAACCAAGTCAATACTAAACAAGAGTAGGACCCGAGTTCTAAATTTAGATTTACCAATCTTAAAACATACTTACAAGTTTAAATCATATCACTTTTCATTCATTTCATCCCGATAGCATTTTGTGACTTAGAAAGCACCAAATCGAAATCTAATTAAACACTCAGAAAACCCCCATTCAAACTTTAACTATATCCGACTTCTATACAAAACCAAGATAAATTTTACCAATAATAAGTAATTTACTAGAGCTGACAGAATACTAAATTTAGAATTTTCGATCATAAAATATAAATGCTAATTTACGTCATTGCATTTTCTAAGAAGTTCAGTTTGATCCCATCTATAAACTAGACTACATTGAACCAAAATAAATTATAACACCAATATAGTCAAACTTTAACATATAAAAATAATAAAATAACTCGTTTTTATTTTTTATTTTACTTTAAATATTATTAACATATTATTTTTAATATTTGGTTTCAATTAGTTAAATTGTTTATTAGACTGGAACCAAAAAGTTAAAATGGGTTTATATAAAATTTGACCACCTTAAATTTGTTTGAATTTATTGTAAAAACGAGTCAATACTAAACTAGAGTTCGACTCGAGTTCTGTATTAAGATTTACCCATCTTAAAACTAAAATACAACTTTACATCATATCACTTTTCATTCATTTAAACCCGGTAGCATTTTGTAACTTTGACTATACTAAATCGAAATCCAAGTAATCAATACCGTAGTCAAATTTTACAGATCATAAATAATTCTGACCTAAAATATTTTATTACAATTAATAAATTTTTTTACGTAATACCAAACTAAAACTTTTTTCTCACATAGTCAAAACTCAAAACTTTGACCAACTTAACCATACATGTATAGTATAAAACCCTTTTGAATCTTTAGCTATATCCAACTTCTATACAAAATCGAGATAAATTTTACAAATAATAAGTGATTAAATAGAGTAGGCATAATACTAAATTTAGAATTTTCGATCATAAAACATAAATGCGCGTCTACGTCATTGCATATTATAAAAATTTCAATTTGATCCCATCTTTAAACTAGACTACGTTGAATCCACACCGATACAGTCAAACATTAACATATTGAACTTAATCAATAAATCATTTTTTTTTCCAGTTAGTAAGGTTGTTTAATTGACTAGGACCAAAAAGTTAAAAGGGGTGTTTTTAAAAATTTGAACACCTTAAATTTGTTTGGTATTAATGTAAAACCATGTCAATACTTCACCAGGGTTTAACGCAAGTTCTACATTTAGATTTACCAATCTTAAAACATTAATACAAGTTTACATCATATCACTTTTCAATCGTCTCAACTAGATAGTATTTTGTAACTTATACTACACTAAATCAAAATCCCATTAAACAATAACATAGCCAAAATAAGGTTGATTACGTAATACACACTAAAACGTTTTTCTCAAATAGTCAACACTCAAAACTATGACCAACTTAACGATACACATATAGTATAAAACCTCATTCAAACTTTAACTAGATCCAACTTTTATACAACATAAAAATAAATTTTACCAATAATAAGTAATTTACTATAGCTGACGGAATATGAAATTTAGAATTTTCGATCATAAAACGTGAATGCACATCTACGTCATTGCATTTTCTAAAAAGTTGAATTTTATCCCATGTTTAAACTATACTACATTGAACCAAAATGTAGTATAACACGAATATAGTCATACTTTAACATATAAAAATAATATAATAAATCAGATTTTTTTTTTTCTTTGTTATTATTATTATTTTTTTTTTAATTTTTGTTTCATTTGGTAAAATTGTTTATTTGAGTGGAATCAAAGAGTTAAAATGCGTGTGTTTAGAAATTTAACTACCTTTAATTTTTTTGATTTTAATGTAATACCTTGTCAATACTAAACTAGAGTTTGACCCGAGTTATAAATTTAGGTTTACCAATCTTAAAACATAAATACAAGTTTACATCATATCACTTTTCATTCATTTCAACCCGGTAACATTTTGTAACTTAGAAAACACTAAATCGAAATCCAGGTAAACTATAACGTAGTCAAAATTTTACACATCTTAAATAACTCTTACCTGAAATCTTTAATTTCAATAATAATGTTTTTTACATGTATAGTATAAAACCCTTTTTAATCTTTAGCTAGATCCAACTTCTATACAAAATCATAATAAGTTTTGTTAATACAAATAAGCCGTAAAAACGTTTATTTATATTTTATGATCTTCTAATGTTTTGTCGATAACAAATGTAAAATCATTTTAACGAAACAAATAAAATACATAAATGGTTTGAGCCAATAGTTTTCTAACACACTTACGTTTTCACATAAAACACTAAAACAAGTATAAGTGATTTTATGATTTAGTAATACATATGAACAACAACTAGTGTTTACATATTGGGCAAATATATACATAACTAGTATGTATTATAATGGGTAAAACAATTGGGTAAAAACTTAAGTATTTGACCCATTGATCAAATATATTGAATGTAGTTGGGTACAACCCAAAGTCCATGAACCATACCCATGGAGCTTGACCCATAACCCATTGCATGACATAATGCTTAAGTCATACATGGTTTTAATCTATGGCCCATAGTTTTAACCCATGAACCATGGACTAGATGCATTGCATCTTATAGATACATTGTATCCACTTGGATACCCATGATCCATAACCCATGACCCATGACCCAAAACCCATGGGCAAGGGGCGTCCACGGATCCCCAAGATTACAATCGGACGGATCCTCGTTGAGGATCCGTGGGATCCGTGGAACAAGAGCTATTTTCTCTATAAATAGTGAGCCATTTCTTCATTATTTCTCTCACCTTTCTCACATATTTTCTCTTTGAGTTATAAACTCTCTAACCTCATATCCAAGTGATCTATGTATGTAGTTTTTTTTTTTATGTGATTCTCTAGGTTCCTCTTAAAGGCGAGATCACCATCTTTTGAAGGCAAGCAAGCTCAAGTTCATGAATTGCCATTCTTCGTTATCATCAAGACTACTGAGGTTCTCTTGTTGATAGTTCTCTTCTTTCTCATAAGAAGTGTAGTGTTGAAGACATTAGTGAAAGATGTCTAAGAGAGTCAAAACGAAGACATTAGTAAAAGGTGTCGATCGTCCGTATTGAAAGCACTAGTGAAGGGTGCTTATAAGTCAAGGCTAAAGGCACTAGTGAAAGGTTCCTTGAAGATCGAGTCAAAGGCATTAGTAAAAGGTGTCTTGAAATCGAGTCAAAGGCATTAGTGAAAGGTTCCTTGAAGATCGAGTCAAAGGCATTAGTGAAAGGTGCCTTGAAGATCGAGTCAAAGGCATTAGTGAAAGGTGCCTAAGGTGTACATTCGATATGGTGTGATTCGATGTACAAGATAGATTAGTATTGGGTCAAAGGATATTGATATCCTTGTTGATGTTGTTATAAGGAATAGATCTCCTTTGGGGTTAGGTGTCTTGTAGTAGTTGGGGAGTAGTTCCTCCATTGTAATGGAACTCGGTATCTAGTCTAGTACCGGATAAAGGGTAGGCGACGTTGTGATAGATTTGGTTCTACCTCGTGGAAGAACCCGGTATCTAGCCTTGTACCGGATAAAGAGTAGGTAACGTTGTGAAGGCTTCTCCGCCATAAGGAGTTGGTGTCGTGTAGTGATTATGAACTCTCGAGTAGGTGACTCAGGGAGTGGAGTAGGGCAAGGAAGGTGTCCTTGTAGCCGAACCACTATAAATACTCGTGTTGTGGTTTTGTGCTTCTTACTCCTTATCTTTTCATTACATACTTATATATGCTTGTCTATCAACATCCAACACACATGTTTAATAGAATGACATAAGTCGATCTAAATAGTTTAAAACCAAGTTTTAATCGGTAAAACTATTCAACCCCCTTCTAGTTTTCCACAATTGGCATCGAGCTTAGTTACCAAGTTTCTTAAAGTATATTGTACTTTAAAAACTTGATACGATCCGTGTTTAATTGAAAACTACAAAGAAGGTCTTTTACAAAAACAGACACCATGTTTTTAAAACACCTTGTTTGGATGTTGATTAGATAACAACATTTTTTTCTATTTATTTAATTGCACTAACCTTCTTTGTCATGTTGCTTAGTTAAAGTTCATACCTACCAAGCCATAGGAATTGCTTGGTAACAAGACTACCTTCCCTAAGAGGGTATCTTAAACACAAAGAAACTGGAATTGTCTTCTGACATTTGTTGTGTCATTTGTAAAGACATTCCTAAGTGCTTTAGAGGTATGATTTTTCGCTTATCTCTAAATAATATTAGCTTAATAAATAAGTATGCTTATATAGGAATTTATATGATTATATTTTGTGCATATTCATATATTACACGTAGCTTCGTTAGGAAACTTTCTCGCATACTTGTTACTCTTTCGTCTAAAGTCGAGGTTTATAAAATTAGTGTTTTAATTCATTTAATCCATAAATCATTTCTTTCTAATAATAAAACAAAACACAAATCTCAAAAAAATTTCCTTCCCCATAAAACCCCCTCCAACGTCCACTCCACCAAATCCTCATTTTTTTCAAATCTTCCATTTTCAAAAATTACCTCTCATTCAAAACTTCATCTTCCTCTTCATCTCATCTCATCTCAAACCAAAACCAAGAAGGTTCTTCATCAACATGGTTTACGTCGCCCTTGTACTCATCGCCCTAACACTCATCGCTCTCGTGTTTCCTATGATGAAGTTCTCATATGGAGACATATACTTTGTGTTGTTAATCTACATTGGTGTTATATACCCAATCCTTTGTATCGTTATTAGCATTAAAATGAAATATTACTAATGTTCTAGTTTATCTACTTAATTCCTCATAATATGTTTGTCATTTCTTTTGCTTTATATCTTTCGTATTTTTGGGGTCTTAAGATACATTTAAAACCGACAGTTCATGCTATAGTAAAAATTGGCTAAAATACATATCTTTGTATAAACATATAAGATGCAAAAATCCTTTTTCGTCAAAACCTTTTTCTGTCACTACAGATCCACGGATCCCTGTAGGTATACTAGTCGGATCCCTCATAAAAGGGAACCGTGAGAACTGTCATTCTGAAAAACAGTTTTTCATGCAATATAAAAACCGTTTTCTTCCTAAAAGAAATGTTCCACTAGATTGTCAAACATTAAGTGAGTTAATTATCATTGTTAATAATCATCTTGTAAAAACGTTAGGTAATCATTGCTTTGCCCGTAATACGTCACATCCTATTAATTCTTCTTTTCTATAGGTCTCGCTATATCGCATAAGTATGAGTTTGATTTTTCACTCACTAGCGTCTACACCCCTAACATCTCTCTTGAGCCCAACACACCTGGAAATCATGTCCGTGGGTTCAATAATCTCGAAACCCGTCATTTCCATGAAGGACATATTGTGGAAACTCCTCTACAATACGAAGAAGGCATCAATACCTCCTTCCGAACCATAGGACTAGAATGTCTTCTCGAAATTAACGAGAAAATATGTCCGAGGTTTGTATTGGAATTCTTCCGTCAAGTTGAACTCGTTCGTAACGAGGATCGCTCTCTATCTCTTTGGTTTTGGATCAAAAACCAAAAGTTTGTTCTAACCCTTGGGCAATTTGCTCACATCCTCTGAATTCCAAATCATGGACAATGTGCATTCACTGAAGATTGGTCTCTTGATTCTCTCTTCAACTTTCGTGAAGAAAATAGTCCATATTGTTCACACATACCTTCCCCGCAAGACTTGACTCGCACGATATGCGAACCTCGACCCTATTACTCCGATCCAAACATTATCTATTGTAGGACCTTACTAATATCAACCTTATCACAAACCTAACACGTATATCACGTTAACACAAACACAAACTATGCGTGAAGATGAAAGAAATAAAGATGAGAAAGATGGTGACCCTGGCAGTTCAGATGAGTCGCTGAGGTACACTGAAGCATCACCCCACGATTGTAGACCGTTTGAGACACACTCAAGCGTAATCCACGGGGAGTTACCGAGTGACTCGCCGTCGTGTGCGCTTGATGTTGACCTCGGCAGAGTTTCCATTCAATCACCGAGGATCACAATTGTGAAACTTCTCATAAATGTTCGGCAGACACTAAGATCTGCGTAGGACTCTAGAATATATCACTTGTGTCCTAATTGATGAACAACAAGCGATGTTATGTCATGTGTTCCTATTAGATCTTTTGATGAATCTCGTGGCTCTAGACTCAATAGTGCATTTTGGTTTTCCGAGCGGAGACTAGGGAGAGGTCTCCTTCTTCAATACCAACAATCTCTAAGAGAAAGTCGATAGATTATGTAGGGTTCCAGTGAGAATGAAACAAACCTTTTGAGAGGAATTGAGTGGCTAGAAGGTTTAGTGCAAGTGCGTCACCGGGTCCATGACGCCTTTGTCTTCAATACCGTGTCAACTTAGTGACACCCAAGAGTGTATGAATTGAACCCGTTTCGACCTAAGGTTGATTATGGAGGGCTATTTCTTTTCACCCTTTTTCATTATATTTCTTTTAATTCTTCAACCCTTCTTCTCCTTTCTCACATTACTCCTTTTTTCAATCATTCCTAAGGACTTCTAATACTAAACTATTGGTGATGTCCTTGGGTAGATCCCACTGCTCTCATGGATCATAGGACAATTTCCTATTCTTAGTCACCTTATAACCCATGACTGTCCTATTGTTGCCATAAAACCATTTTTCTTGAAAATCTCTCAAAGTGTTTATGATAGAAAACATGTTTGAAACACTCAGTGAGTTTTATATTTTCGAAACACTTCCCTTCACATGTGCTTATATGTTTTGACAGTAAATATGCACATAGAGGGTAGAGTTCGCACTTTTGAATTGATCGACTTTAAATGAACTAGACCGATTCGAGACACGCTTACATCACTAGAGACTAGCTTGAAATTATTACCCGTCCCGGTCAAGTCCATAGAAAGTTTCTAAATGGTACATGATTCCTCGTCAATTCATTGGTTTCAACCGAGTCGAGCTCATTATGAGAATCAAACAACGATCATTAAACTTTTGATCACATTTTAATCACATCTCCTCCCCTCAAAATAGCATATACGTGATATTTTGATATCAACGGATTAAACAACATTTTAGAATCTTTTGGGGAGACAAACGGATATGATTTAAGCATGAATTTGGAACATTTTGTTTTATACTCCCCCTTTAATAAAGCATAATCAATTAAAGGGTTTTAGAGGGAGTTATCTTGAGCACAAAATATTTTGAACGATTTTGAAAAATCTTTTTGAACAATCTTGAAAAGGTGCTTAAGATGATGATGATTTCTCACCATTTTTAAATGTAGTGCACTGAAGCGTACACTTGTGATTTTCATTAAAAAGCACGAGTTTTGATTTGAAAAAAAATAATCAAAAGTCATCATTTCGGTCCGGGTTTCGTACTGATGTATGCGAAAGCCATCTTCGAAGAAATTTTGAGAAATGACATGTTTTGAAAAACATTAAAGAACTCTCGCTCAAGCATCTGTACATACCCGTATCATTGTTGAATGACATTTCTAGAAACGTACAGAATATCGATTATACGAGAGACATGTCGTGAGAAGAATATTTTTGGATTTTTGATTTTATATTGTTTTTGTATTTTTGAAAATTTTATATTTTTATATTTTGCTTTTTTTTTTTTTTTTTTTTTGGTTTTTCAAATTTTGTATTTTGTTTTTCAAAAATATTTACAATAAGCTTTTTTGGAAAATCATTTGCAAGAAGATTCGAGAAGACGTTCTAACTCCTCGTGGGTTAGGCTTCGATTCCAATTGTTGAACTAAATAGTCAAACCTTTCTTTGAAAGGCTTTAGTTAATAGATCGGCGAGTTGGTAATCGCCTTCACGAAGAATAATTCAACAAGACCTTCTTCCACATGTTCTTTTATGAAGTGATAGCGCACTCGATATGTTTAGTCTTTGAGTGATGAACAGATTGCATGATATGGCTATGGCACTTTTCGAGTCACAATACATAGGTATTTTATCGAAAGTAAATCCATAATTTGTGAGTTGTGTTCTCATCCATAGAACTTGAGCACAACACGCAGATAGAGATACATACTCGGCTTCCGGTTGAAAGTGCAATGCAATCTTGTTTCTTTGAAGACCGGTGACTAACTTTTCACCCAAAATTGTGCTCCTCCGGATGTACTTTTGCTATAACTTGATCACCGTGTGGTCCGTGATCCTAAAAGGCAATTAGATCAAATCCGGATTCCTTCTGATACCAAAGTCCCATGAATGGATGTCTTCAAGCACCGAAGATCCGTTTAACCTCTTTGAGGTGCGATTCGGTAGGCTTTGCTTGAAACCGTGCTAATAAGCAAACAAAGAAATGAATATCCGGGTCGACTAGCAAAGAGGTACATGAGAGAACCAATCATGCTCCGATCTTTCTTCTGATCAATAGGTTTCCCAAACAAATCGGCTCCATTTTTGGTGAAGTTACCATTGGTGTTCGACCGAGTCACAATTATCCATACCATGATTTTTCAAAATCTCGGTTGTGAATTTAGCTTGATTTATAAAAATTCCACGAGGGACCGATGTATTTGTAAACCAAGAAAGAATTTTAGTTCCCCATCATGGACATTTCAAATATTCTTTTCATGAGATTTTCAAAGTGTTTTGAAAGATTCGGATTAGCGGACCCAAAGATGATGTCGTCCACATAAATCGAACAATCAAAATGTCGTTTTGCATTTTTGTGTAAACAAGGTAGGATCAATCGTACCTTTGGTGAAATTGTGTTGGATAAGGAAAGAGGATGTCATCATACCATGCTCTTGAGCTTGTTTCAATCCATAGATTGCCTTTTTGAGTTTGTAGACGTAGTCTGGATGTTCCAAGTCGATGAAGCCTTCGGGTGACTCACGACACTTCTTCTTTCGTAGTTCCATACAAGAACGTGTTCTTAATGTCCATCCGATAAACCGTGATGTTTTTGTGAAATGCATAGGCTAAGAATATCTTGTCCGCTTCTAGTCTAGCTACCGCGCGAATGACTCTTCAAAGTCTATCCCTTCCTCTTGTCTCAGATCCTTTGGCCACAAGACAAGCTTTGTTCTAATTACTGAATCTCTTCATCCTTTTGTTCTTCCATAACCATTTGAGATCAATGACGCGAATGTCAATCGGTCTTGGAACCATTTCCCACGAGTCATGTAGACGGTATTGGAGAAGTTCCTCCTGCATTGCTTCTATCCATACGGGATCTGCCATTGCCTCGCGAATGTTCTTTGGCTCTATATTGCTAATTGAGCAAAGGTAAATGCATAAGTCGCAATTAGTGGCAAGTTGGTGTCTCGTCTGAATTGGCCTTGAAGGTTCACCAATAACTTGTGCAATTGGGTGGTCTTTTGTCCACTTCAGAGTAGAAGGATACCGTTGGTTAAATGTATGCGAGTTAGATGGTTCTCGTAAGCTTGAAGAAGATTCACCGATTCCGTAGCAAACGGGTTTTCAAATAAGTCTTCATCTAACGTTGCATCGCTCGGTTTTGGTTTTTCTCATCAATCTTCGGTAGAACGGGTGCAAGAACCGGAGTAGATGTAGATGATGTTGATGGAGTTGGTGCATTGGTTTCGACCGTAGTAGATGCATCTTCGTTGGTGGTGGAGGATGATTTTGATCGGGTGCGCGGGAATGATGGTTTGATGCATTTGTCGGGTTCCACCATAGTATTCATCGAACATTAACTCAAGAAATTCTCCCATTCTTGTTCTTTAGGATTGTCAAACGAAGTTGATTGAGCTCTTTGAGGTACGAGTCCCGAACGATGTATCCGTAAGTCTCATGGGTTTAGTGCGGGTTCTAGAGCGAGTCTCTGAAGCCATATGTGAAAGTTCATCAAATTTCACATTCATCGTCTCCATGATCCCTGAGTTCTTCTCGTTATACACCTCGAATGCCCTCGAGTTATCTCGAATATCCAATGAAGATTCCAATATCACCTTTAGCTTTCAATTTACCTAGATCTTCTCTCGTTCGTCGGATAGCACAAAGCGCCAAACACGTGAAAGTAAGAGATATCGGGTTTTCGTTGTTCACAAGCTCATACGGGTTTTATTGAATCTAGGATGGATTAGGGATCGGTTTTGAGTGAAACAAGCGTTAGGCAACAGATCGCCCATAGAAATAACGGTGCACTAGAATAGATTAGCATTGTACGAGCAGCCTTCTACAAGAGTTCTATTTCTTCTTTCAACTACCCCATTCTCATTGTGGAGTTCTAACAACTCGATGTCTAATGTGTAATTCCAACATCTTCAAAATAAGTTCTTAACTCTTGATTAGTGAATTATGTGTCGTTGTTCTGCTCTTACAACCCTTACTAGAGTTTGAAGAAGTACTTGAATACGCTTCGAAAGGTTATGATGATGCCCGGTGCTTCGCCTTTTGATCTCGTAAACTTAACCCATGTATATCTCGAATAATCATCGGCGATAACAAGAATATACTTTTTCCCATTAATGCTTTCAACTCTCATTGGGCCACATAAGTCCATGTGCAACATATGCAACTTTGCTTCCGAACTAGGTACGGATTTGGGTTTATATGATGCTTTTGCTTTTCCTTGTTCGCATGATGGACATAAGTGATCCTTGGTGTATTTGAACTTTGGAAGTCCGTTGACGATGTTGTCTTTGGCAAGATTGTTGATGGTGTCAAAATTGAGATGGATAACCTTCTATGCCACAACCAGTGACCGTGTTCCGATGCTCGTGTCATAAGACATATTGGTGATGAAGAGGCCATTTGATTGATGTCGATAGCATATAAGTTTGTATCACGATTCCCGCTTAAGAGATCGGTGCCATCCAAGTTTCTAACGAAGGCAAGCATTTTTCCTAAAAGCAACCTCTAAATCGCATCACGTAATCCCCCTGATCGAAACAAATTGTGTCCCAACCCTTCGACATAGTAAACCCGAGTGATCAAATAATTTCCAAAAGGTAGATCTCCATAACCCATGATAGCTGCTACATGATCATTTCCAAACGTCACGGTTCCCATGAATTTCCGACGAAATTGATCACAGCTTGATTCTTGGTCATGTGCTTGGAGCAACCCGAGTCGACGATCCAAATAAAATTTCGATAACCCGCCAAGAATGTAAAAAGAATATTTTGGAAACCGCTGTGATTTTGGTTCCTTTGGGTTAGAGGTAAAATCCTTATCACACTCAAAGAGGTTTGCTACAGGAGTTCTCGGTTTATCACTCATTTTACCATTCTCGAGTGTGAAAGTTCTACTGGGTTTCAAAGATCATCCCTAAAGTAAACACTATGGTTCTTGTCAAGAGTGAAAAGCCTAAGTTTTGCAACTAGTCTTCCTACTTGTTTAGCGTAAGATCTTTTGGAACGTTCTTCTTGAAGCTTATCATTCACATTCTTAGAAAACAATCATCTTGAACATTAATTAAAGATTTCTTGCAAGTTAAACAAAGAGATTCAACACATTCATTAGACTTAGCAAGTTTCATAGGTTCAAGACATTCGGATGAAATGTCTTTCTTATTCAAAAGCGGTAAATTCTAGGGTGTTCTTCTACTTTCTTCTCTTTATTCAAGCTACTACTCCTAGAGGCATGCGAGACTCTATTGTTCCTTGTATTGCTCTTAGGCTTTAGTCTCCTGCTCCTAGAGGTGCTTTCTAGTCCCGTAGAAGGTAAGGCACACGCATTAGGATTCACATTTTTATGAAGGGAGGTGGTTTCACTTTCCTAGTCTCTTTAGAGTGGTTTTCTAAACTTATGTCGTTTGTTCCATATGTTTTAGATGCGAGGCGCACGATTAGTGGTACTCATCTTAAAAAGGCCAGTGCTAAACTTTTGGTTTCTCGACAACCGCTTTTCCTTTATCAACATTTTGTTTAGGTAGGGTGTGGAGTGATCGGTTTTGATGAAGCATTTTCTCATTGACTTTTGGAGGAGGCATAGAAATGTACATTTTGGTTTGGAAGTCGGTTTGGGAACATGTGCTTTCTCCTCGGTCAATGGTTTTGTAATCACGCTTTCCACTACCTTTCCTTTTGACTTTCCAAATGAGCCCTCAAAAGATCATTTTTCGCTTTCATGTCATTGTAGGCACGCATATACGACAATTTGTCATATTTGCATTCCTCGCTTTTTCGATCAAGTTGTTTAAAATATGACACATTTTCTTTTCAAGTTTTTCAAGAGCTTTTCATATTTTGAAACAATTTCTGAGGTCTCGATCGAGTCTTTCATGATCTTCAACAGTAATATGTTTGCAAAATGATGGACATAATATCGAGTCGAACATCTTCAAGAGAGAATCATTTAAATTTTCCAAAACTTTGATGTGTTCAACACTTTCATTAGCTTGTTTTACCAGGATTTATGGTCATTGACAAAGTCACTGTTTTTTCAAAAATGCTTGTTCAAAATGAATTACCCGTGAGTTGATGTTATTCACCGAGGGCAATTTGAGTTTCAAAAACTTTTTCGCTCATTATCAAAACTATTAAACCGTATGTTTGTTGTAATATTGGTTTTAGTTTTAACAAATTTGAAGATCTCGCATTTTAGTTTTCACATTTTCTAAAATACTTCGCATCACTTGTGTTAAAAGGATTGTTTGAAGACATTTGTTCAATGTTCGAAAGAGATTTGGATACAACAACCGGTTTTGAAACCGATTTGAAATGTGTTGACACTTTGTTTGAAACACTTGGTGTGGTGGAAAACGTTGATTGTTCTTTATGAGAAACAAACGAAATACCATTAATTTTGTTCCATTTGTTATAATCAATTGGTTTGATTTTGATGTTTTGTTTCATTTTGATCTACTCTCCTCGATAGTTCCAACGCTTCAAGAGAATCATGCACAATTATCGGTTCATGCAAAGGTTTTCCATTGTTTAACACATTCCGCTCTTTTCTCGAGCTTTGAGGAAACAAGGAGGTGTGTTACCAAGAGCCATTTTATGCATAGTATGAAAAATCGGATTTACTTTATTAGAAAGCATCTTGTTTGTTTTAGCGGAATGACCCGTTGTAAGAAGCAAATTATCCAATTTTTTATAGTTTCATTTTTATCCGTAATTTCATCAAGAAGAGAATCTTCTCGCTTTGAAAAATCAAGAATCAACTGCTTTCTTCTTTTTCAAGATCGTAAAAGTGCTTTTTGTTTAGAAAGTTGGTCATTTAGTTCGTAAATTTGCTTGTTTAAAGATTTTATTTTCAAGTTCAAATTCACATCAAGTGTGTCATACTTGAGTTGCAATTGTTTTCTCTTAAAACGTAATCTCGATAACCAATTTCTAATTCGATAGTTTGTTTGTATGAAATTCAAAGGCTCGCGTTCTCTTTGTAACTCTCAAGCTCACGGTCAATTTAGCATTCACGCCTTAACTTCGCGATTGACCGCTCTAACTTTCTCAATTTCAATGCCACGCTTATTGATTAATGATTCAGTAAGCACGTGTTCCTCATCGGCCTCAAGATTTTGTGTCACACAGCCTCCACTAGGATCCACATCCGGAGTTTCGAGTTAGTATTGCTACAACTCGGATTGTCCGTATGTATCATAAGTAGGTGTCAGGCGTCACGTAATCGTCGTCGTCATGAGTAAACACATCAAATATGACATTGTTATAGCATGGATCAATGATTGGTACCTCGACATCGCGTATGCGCATAGATGAGGTGCGCCGAGTCGTTGTCGTACTTAGTCTCCTCAAGATTTGCCATGAAGATGCGCCAGATTGATTTCCTCGAGGTCTTCCAAATCATCCACAATAGCGAAAAATCATTTTCCTCAAGACTCAATTGCATCCATGCTTCTTGCTTCGTAATAAAGATAGCTTTCAAGAAACTCAAGATTCTTCTTGTGTGGCTTAGTGGGGATGCTTCGTGCCATGTGACCCACTCCTTGACAGCTATAACACTTAACCCGACACCCGATTCACAATTCCATTATTCCTAACGATCGAGCCGCAACATTCCATTCGACACCCATCGCTCTATTCCTAACATTATGACCCAACTGATTACCCGATTCGAACCGATTACCCATGCGAAATCCAAGAAGATATCCTCACGATTCCCAATAACTCCAACCATTTGTCCTTGATGACCCATATTCACACCCTACTGCAATTTTCCGCTATGCAGTGTTTGATGAAATCCTTTGGTTGTTGTTAGTTGGTGGAATAGCGACCTCGAATGCTTTACCTAATAAAGAAAATACTTGTAACAAAGCTTCTTCGGGTTCCATTTCAAGATTAGTGATTCCTTGTTCTCGTAATGTTGTTGTTCGTGGATAGGTTTGTTGTTGAGGATAACAACTTGTGGTTGTGGAATGTATTGTCGCAATTTGTTGTTGTTAGAAGATGATGAAGCTTGTTGTTGTGTATTCACCAAGGTTGAGTCTTTGCAATAAGTGCCAATGGATCATGATTCTTTGCCAATCTTTCTTTCTTGACTTCATTCACTTCACTTGGTTTGGTTTCGTAAAATCGTTTAGTTGATCAAAGTTCACTTGATGTAAGTCTTTTGTTTGGTTGACAATAGTGACATATCGTCCTCATTCTTCCGGAAGATTGTTCAGAACTTGATGTTTTGAACGATAGTTCCGGGTGCTAACTTGTTTCGATAAGCTCATTCATCAAAGTACAAAACCTTCCATAGTAGGATTCAATGGATTCTCCCGGAGTTGAAGTGAACTTTTCCCATTCGGCTAGCGCCTTGTTCTCCATGTCTTGTTGACCAATTTATGTTCCATGACAAAGCCGCTCTAACACGCTCCCACATATCGAAAGCAGCTTCACATTGCTCATCGCAAAGAAAGATGTCCTTTGGTAAACCCATTGGACAATATGAATTGCCATGTCATCTCATCGACTTGTTTCGATCCTCTTGGTGTATTCTCGATTTGGTTTGAAGACGAGAGGATGGTGGGATGGGAGGTGTTGCATCGGCATTTCGTGACTTGGACTTGTCGAGGCTTGAAGGGTCCATTCGAATGGATTGAATCATGAGTTTCCCATTAGGTTTGGTCTTTATGTAACGAAGCATTCGACTTGTCCATTGAAGATAACCACCTTTTTCCAACATAGGAGGACGGTTTTCGGCACTGGCTGCATGAATATCTTGTTGAGTTGCCATTGATGAAGGTATGATCTGATAAAGTTGATGTAGGATCGATTCAACGATAAAGGAGTTGTGTTTAATAAGATATTGCCGTTTGAAGTTTTTCTGAAAGTCGTACTCGTGAACTTGGTTCTAAGGCCTAAAAATTTTTCTCTCAAAATTTGAAATTCACTATAAAAATCAATTCTAAGGTCGTATGAAAAATTTGAGTTATGACAATTTTGACGCCAAATTTGACCGAAAAAATTTGAATTTTTGACCAAAATTTTCCAAGTTATACCAAAATTTGAATTTTGCGTAAAAATTGAACGTTTAGTCTCCTCAAAAATTTAAATTTTACTCAAGTTTTCCAGCCAAATTTTTTTTTTTTTTTTAATTGAAAAGCTTAGGCGTAGACCGAAGAAGTTACGAGTAGGATGGCTTAGGCGTAGGATTCCTTAGGCGTAGGAAATGCTTAGGCGTAAGTTTAAAGTTAGGCGAGAAAACTTATGCGTAAGATTTAGCTTATGCGTAAGACAAGGCTTAGGCGTAAGAAAATACTTAAGCGTAAAAGTGTTCTAATGCAGAAGTCTAAGCTTATGCGTAAGATTAGGGTTTTGCCTAAAATCCTTTACACTATCACAAAGGTAAAAGATATCCAAAAGTTGAAGTGTTCCACAAACTTATCCAAGTGAGGAAGCACCGAGTCACCGTTATAGCTCGAATAAACCGCACAAAACTCTTATGCGAGGAACTTATGCGTAGAAATAGGGTGTTGACTTTTCACGCTGTAGAACTAGGGTTTTGACCTACGCGAAAAAATTTCCATGATTCAAACAATTTCTCTTGCACAAAACAAATTTTTAAAAACACTCGAGTTTAAAATGATTTAAAACACGTAAAGCTTCGAACTTTTGCAAAAACTCGAAACTTTAACACCAAATAAACCTTAAACCACAAGAATCTTGAATTTTTAAGTGTAAAAATCAAAGCTTTAAGCAAGATGTATAGCGAGAGCTTTACGCGTATGGTACCAAAACTTCAAAACAAACACAAACACTCCTAAACCATTGTTAGGCGATTGATACCAATTGTAGGACCTTACTAATATCAACCTTATCACAAACCCAACACGTATATCACGTTAACACAAACACAAACTATGCGTGAAGATGAAAGAAATAAAGATGAGAAAGATGGTGACTTGATGTTATATGGATCGTGTATGTGAAGATAAAGATGAAAACAATAAGTTGTATATTCCAAAGAAAACACACACACACACACACATTACACACCCTCAAATGACCATTTGAGGGGTATTTATAGTTGAATATATGATGCCCTAAAAGGCTTTCTATGGGCCTTGAAATGGACTTGATCGATTGGGTTACTTGGACTTATACAAGGCAAGCTTATCATAACGCCTAGCCATTTAGCTTAGCCCAATCCACGAGCCCGTTGACTATTCTATCACGATATCTAACACACGTTACAAAGTTCCTAAACGTGAATGACCATCACTTCTAATAAAACTATTAAGGCCAACATCTATACACGGGATATCCGAGAAGAGTACAAGGCTCTCGCACTCATCCTATGTGAAAATGTTTGGAGTCTTAGGGGAAATCGAGAAATCCTTCCTGCTTGTTGTGCTCACATAATGTATTGTTTGCTAACACAAAAACCATACAATCTCGCCTACTTCTTCGCAAGGCGAATTGTAAATCTTCAACGCTCCAAGAAAAAACTAATCCCTTATGGAATGTTCTTGACACGCCTTTATCATCACATCATGTACATCCACCCTTAATTTCAAAGTCCGTTGTACGTACTTGTGAACAAGATGATGGAACCTCTAAACACATATCTCATAAAGACCTTCTTCATCCCTGAATCGGCAAACACTCATCAACCATTTGATGATCCATCTAGCAAAAACGCTCAAGGAACTTAGTTTTCTTTTAAAATAAGTTCAATCCTTATTATTCATGCTTTATCAATGTAATGCAATTTCTTTCATGAAATAAAACATTTAACATTTGATATCTCTCTATATTAGTGTTAGAACTTCTTAGGAAACACTAACCTTGAAATGTAATGCCTTGTGCAACCTTTGCATACCTTTTGTAAAGGTTCTGTTTAGCAGAGAGACGGATCCCAAAGTCTGTGCTAGACGGATCCCTAAACTTAGGGAACCGTGGGATCCGACAAACAGAAATGCAATTGCAATCATTTTATTTCAAAACATGTCTTTAGATCACTTCACACTAAGCTAGACATAGTGTCTTAGGACAAATTAAGTCCTTATCAAGCTGAGTAAAAGTTTCACACTCACGCATAACTCACTTAGATCACTATCAAAACGCTTGTAGATCTATCGTTTCATCAAAATTCATTACTCTTCCGCTCTTATACTCACACATGATCCCTCACATGTTAATACATCTAGCTTTAGAAGTCTTTCAATTTTAGCAAATTGATTGTAGCAATCCCTACCTCAAATAAGGTCAAAATGGATCAAACTCTAGCTTTTCCTTCTTAAAGTTTTTAGGATATCCTCCAAAAGATTACCTTAAGTTACTATTTGATCTCTAGGATCATTTGGCTCCATTTGACACTCTTAAATCTTTAGTTTCATCCTTGGTCACTCATTGGTACTCATACAAATTCCAATTTCTTTCATAAAAGGGAATCATTATCTACATCACTCATTACCCTCAAGCATTTAAGTACCCTTTCATTTAAGACACTTAGATAAACTGAAACACTCAAGAAGGTATAGACATTAGACCTTACAAACTTTATTGTTATCTTTTCCTAGCTGATGAGAGACGGATCTCTAGGATTAGCCTAGACGGATCCCTCATTGAAGGGAACCGTGGGATTCGTATGACAGATTCATGTCAACTCTAGCTAAAACAATCATTTCAAGCTTGTCTTGCTAACTTGAACACTCCATCTCATCTTAATTAAGTTCCTAGATCAATACAACTCTGAAGTTGACTCTTGTGCATACTAATCATCACATTCCAAGGAATTTTAGTGGCTTAAGTCTTGAATGCACTTGCTAAATCCCTTGCTTTATAAACCACATTGTTAGGACTCCTAAAGTCATCATCTTCATCTTCATTTTCAGCACTTAGAAACCTTTACAAACTTCTTTGAATCATTTCATCATGAGAAAAGCTCCAAGTGGTAACTCATCCACCAAAGGACCACCCAAGAAAATTGCTCATGTTGTACACGAAATTTCTTCAACCGAATCATCTCCGGTTAAATCCATAAATGCTAGGATTTCTCCTCCACCAACTCAACCATTCAAACCAATCCCTAAAAGGATAGTTCCCACAAAACTACCAATGTCAAACACCACCATACCTCCTAAACCAAACAACCCCATTTCCACTAAACCATCACCATTGGTGCCTAGAGCCCTATCATTCACCACTCCACTTTCATCACCACACTTCTACAACCTAGAGGACTTGCCTCCTAGGCCATCTCATCCTCCACCACCGGCAACATTCTCCTCATTAGGAGGAATAATGGAACAAAATCAAGGTGTTGAATCAACACTAGCTCTGGCTTTCTTTTCACCGTCACCATCAAATAATCCCATTTGGATTATGAGATATTATCAAAGCCAACCACCCGACCACATGAAAGTTGACACCTCTCTACCACCACCATCATTCTTGGTCGAGCCATCTTCAAATGCGCCTCCACCAATCCCTCCATCGCTTGAGGCTCTCAACCCGCTTCACTTGATCCTTCACATCAAGCTATTTTCTTCCATCACCACTACCTAGCCATGACAAAGATTGCTATCATTGTCAACATGTTGAAAGTTTGATACATGAAGTACGGGAAGATCAACGTTTCATGTTTTATCACCTCCTCGAACGTTTCGACGAGATTAAACCTAAACAAACTTGAGCTAGAGGATTTTTAGTGGTGTCCTAGTATCAAGCGTGACTTAGATATTCTAGTAACTCAAAGTCATGTATCGTTCATTTTCTTAGTTTTTAGAGTCATGTATATCATATCTCTAGTTTTATTAAATGAAATTACATGATATTTGCTATATTTCTGAGTATATGATTATTGGTCCAATACATATCTCATTTTGATGTCAACATACCTTTGGTACATCACACTTTCTCGTATTTTAGTTCTGAGATAGATGCGGATCCCTACGTTTGTTTAGACGGATCCTCCAAGGAGGGAACCGGGATCCGTGCAACAGAAGACTAATTTTCTACTAACTCGAGTCTTATTTGCAGGAAATTATGCATTATATATTTGTCTTCTAACCTTTGTTTTGTAGATTTTCAATTTACACGTGAAGACTTTGACACCTTAAGCTAGGGGGAGCTTTGTGTCAAAGCAATACATTGCAAAATCACTTGCAATATTAGGATTACATTTTATGACGTCCCTTTGCAAAGTTGCAATCATAAAGGGGGAGCATATTCGTCACTTAGACGAAATCTTTTGCAAACTTAATTGCAAATGAACTAGCTTAGTTTTATTTACTTGACGCCCTCACAAAGGGATGGACTCATCAAGGGGGAGTTAAGACGAGAACTCTTCCCGTCACTTGCTCTCTATTTTTTTCTTTCACATGTTTTTCTTAAAACAATGTGTTAGTTCCTTTCCAAAGCTCTTTTTGTTTCGACAAAAAGAGGGAGAAAAAAGTAAAAACTACAAATTCAAACTTTTACGAATTTTAGTTTTTCCTTAAAATAATTTTATGTTTTGTCATCAACAAAAAGGGGTAGATTGTTAATACAAATAAGCCGTAAAAACGTTTATTTATATTTTACGATCTTCTAATGTTTAGTCGATAACAAACGTAAAATCATTTTAACGAAACAAATTAAATACGTAAATGGTTTGAGCCAATAGTTTTCTAACACACTTACGCCACATAAAACACTAAAACACGTATAAGTGATTTTATGATTTAGTAATACATATGTACAACAACTAGTGTTTACATATTGGGCAAATATATACATAACTAGTATGTATTATAATGGGTAATACAATTGGGTAAAAACTTAAGTCTTTGACCCATTGACCAAATACATTGAATGTAGTTGGGTTAAACCCAAAGTCCATGACCCATACCCATAGAGCTTGACCCATAACCCATTGCATGACATCATGCTTAAGTCATACATGGTTTTAATCCATGGCCCATAGTTTTAACCCATGAACCATGGACTAGATGCATTGCATCTTATAGATACATTATCCACTTGGATACCCATGATCCATAACCCATGACCCATGACCCAAAACCCATGGGCAAGGGGCGTCCCACGGATCCCCAAGATTATGCCGACGGATCCCTGTGAGGGATCCGTGGGAGCCGTGGAGCAAGAGCTATTTTCTCTATAAATAGTGAGCCATTTCTTCATTGTTTCATACCCCTTTCTCACATATTTTCTCTTTGAGTTATAAACTCTCTAACCTCAGATCCAAGTGATCTATGTATATAGTTTTGTTTTTATGTGATTCTCTAGGTTCCTCTTAAAGGCGATATCACCTTCTTTTGAAGACGAGCAAGCTCAAGTCCATGAATTGCCATGCTTCGTTATCATCAAGACTACTGAGGTTCTCTTGTTGATAGTTCTCTTCTTTCTCATAAGAAGTGTAGTGTTGAAGACATTAGTGAAAGATGTCTAAGAGAGTCAAGATGAAGACATTAGTAAAAGGTGTAGATCGTCCGTATTGAAAGCACTAGTGAAGGGTGCTTAGAAGTCAAGGCTAAAGGCACTAGTGAAAGTTGCCTTGAAGATCGAGTCAAAGACATTAGTGAAAGGTGCCTTGAAGATTGAGTCAAAGGCATTAGTGAAAGGTGCTTTGAAGATCGAGTCAAAGGCATTAGTGAAAGGTGCCTTGAAGATCGAGTCAAAGGCATTAGTGAAAGGTGCCTAAGGTGTACATTCGATATGGTGTGATTCGATGTACAAGATAGATTAGTATTGGGTCAAAGGATATTGATATCCTTGTTAATGTTGTTATAAGGAGTAGATCTTCTTTGGGGTTAGGTGTCTTGTAGTAGTTGGGTAGTAGTTCCTCCATTGTAATGGAACTCGGTATCTAGCCTAGTACCGGATAAAGGGTAGGTGACGTTGTGATAGGTTTGGTTCTACCTCGTGGAAGAACCCGATATCTAGCCTTGTACCGGATAAAGAGTAGGCAACGTTGTGAAGGCTTCTCCGCCATAAGGAGTTGGTGTCGTGTAGTGATTACGAACTCTCGAGTAGGTGACTCGGGGAGTGGAGTAGGGCAAGGAAGGTGTCCTTGTAGCCGAACCACTATAAATACTTGCGTTGTAGTTTTGTGCTTCTTACTCCTTATCTTTTCATTACATACTTATATATGCTTGTCTATCAACATCCAACACACATGTTTAATAGATTGACATAAGTCGATCTAAATACTTTAAAACCAAGTTTTAATCGGTAAAACAATTCAACCCCCCCCCCCCCTTCTAGTTTTCCACAAGTTTTAAAATTAATAAGTGATTTGATAGAGTTGGCCGGATACTAAGATTAGAATTTTCTATCATAAAACGTAAATGCGCATCTACGCCATAGCATTTTAAAAAATGATCAATCTGATGGCATCTTTAAACTAGACCACATTGAACCAAAATTCAGTATAACACCGATATAGTCAAACTTAACATATTAAAATAATTCAATAATTTTTTTTTCCTATTTCAAATAGTAAGGTTTTTTATTTGACTGAAAACAAAAAGTTAAAAGGAGTGTAATTAAAATTTGATCACTTTAAATTTTTTTGCTTTTAATGTAAAACCAAGTCAATACTAAACTAGAATTTGACCTAAGTTCTAAATTTAGATTTACCAATCTTAAAACATTGATACAAGTTTACATCAAGATCACTATCACTTCCACCGTGATAGCATTTTGTAACTAAGACTACACTTTGAAATCAGTCAACAACATAGTGAAAACTTTTCATATCATAAAAACTCCAATATGAAATAACAACTAATGAGGTTGTTTAAAATACAAATTAAAACAATTTTCTCAATAGTTAACACTCAAAACTACCAACTTAACCATCAATTTATAGTATAAAACCCCCATTCAAACTTTAACTAGATCCGACTTCTATACAAAACCAAAATAAATTTTACCAATATTAAGTAATTTACTAGAGCTAACAGAATACTAAATTTAGAATTTTCGATCATAAAATGTAAATGCTCATCTACGTCATTGCATTTTCTAAAAAGTTCAGTCTGATCCCATCCATAAGCTAGACTACATTGAACCAAAATTTTGTATAACACTAATATAGTCAAACTTTAACATATAAAATAATATAATAACTCGTTTTTTTTTTTTTTTACTTTAAATTATTATTAACATTTTTTTGATATTTTGTTTCAATTAGTAAAATTGTTTATTTGATGGAACCAAAATGCTAAAATGGGTGTATTTAAAATTTGACCACTTTAAATTTGTTTGATTTTAATGTAAAACCGAGTCAATACTAAACTAGAGTTTGACCCGAGTTCTAAATTTAGATTTACCCATCTTAAAACATAAATACAAGTTTACATCATATCACTTTTCATGCATTTCAACCGATAGCAACACTGTAACTTAGACTACACTAAATCGAAGTTCAAGTAAACAATAACGTAGTCAAATTTTACATATCATAAATGACTCTTTCCTCAAATCTTTTATTAATACAAAACTAAAACTTTTTCAACATATAAAACTCAAAACTTTACCAACTTAACAATACATGTAAGTATAAAACTCTATTCAATCTTTAGCTAGACCTGCTTCTATACGGAATATGATAAATTTAGAATTTTCGATCATAAACCGTAAATGCGGATCTACGCCATTGCATTTTCTAAAAAGTTTAATCGATCCTATCTTTAAACTAGACCACATTGAACCAAAATTCAGTATAACACGAATATAGTCAAACTTTAACATATTAAAATAATTCAATAAATCATTTTTTTATTATTTTGTTTATTATTAGTAAGGTTTTGTTTATTTTGATTATTTGAGTGGAATCAAAAAGTTAAAAGTAACCTATTTAAAAATTTGACCACCTTAAATTTGTTTTTATTTTAATGTAAAACCAAGTCAATACTAAACTAAAGTTTGACCAAAGTTCTAAATTTAGATTTACCAATCTTAAAACATAAATACAAGTTTACATCATATCACTTTTCATTCATTTCAACCCAATAACATTTTGTAACTTAGAAATTCTAAATCGAAATCCTAGTAAACAATAACGTAGTCAAAATTTTACACATCATAAAAACTTTTAGCTAAAATCTTTTATTTCAACTAATAAGGTTGTTTACAAAATAAAACTTTTTTCTCACATAGTAAACTTACCCATTTATAGTATAAAACCCCATTCAAACTTTAATCGATCCGACTTCTATAAAAATCAAGATAAGTTTTACAAATAATAAGTAGTATTTACTAGAGTTGGCGAATACTAAATTTAGAATTTTCGATCATAAAACGTAAATGCCTATCTACGCCATTGCATTTTCTAAAAGTTCAATGATCACATCTTTAAACTAGATTACATTGAACCAAATTCAATAACACAATATAGTCAAACTTTAACATATAAAATAATTATAATAACTCATTTTATTTCATTTATTTATTTTTTTATTATTATTATTATTAATTTAAAAATTATTATTAATTAAAATTATTATCATTATTATTATTAATTTTATTATTATTTAAAAAATACTTTATTAGAAACTCATAGTCAATAAATAAACTAGAATTTGACCTAAGTTCTAAATTTAGATTTATAAGAAAATAACAATCTTACTAAATATATGAATAATAAAGACGTGTTCTAATATCAAAATATTATCATTATTATCATTATTATTATTATTATTAAAATAATTATTATTAAATTTAATATCAATTAGTAAAATTGTTTATTTGAGTAGAACCAAAAGTTAAAAGTGTATTTTAAAATTTGACCAAAAGTAATTTGTTTGGTTTTAATGTAAAACCGTTATTTTAAACTTTACCCTTAGATTTACCAACTTTAAAACATTGATACAAGTTTACATCATATCACTTTTCAGTCACTTCCACCAGATAGCATTTTGTAACTAAGACTACACTAAATCGAAATCCTAGTAAACAACAACATAGTGAAAACTTTACATATCATAAAAAACTCCAATATGAAATATTTTATTTCAACTAATGAGGTTGTTTAAGTAATACAAATTAAAACTATTTTCTCACATAGTTAACACTCAAAACTTTGACCAACTTAACCATGCATTTATAGTATAAAACCCCCATTCAAACTTTAACTAGATCCGACTTCTATACAAAACCAAAATAAATTTTACCAATATTAAGTAATTTACTAGAGCTAACAGAATACTAAATTTAGAATTTTCGATCATAAAATGTAAATGCTCATCACGTCATTGCATTTTCTAACTCGATCCCATCCATAAGCTAGATTACATTGAACCAAAATTTAGTATAACACTAATATAGTCAAACTTTAACATATAAAATTAGTATAGTAACTCAATGTTTTTTTTTTTTTTTTTTTTTAATCTTTTGTTTCAAGTTTCAACTAGTAAAATTGTTTATTTGACTGGAACCAAAATGTTAAAAGGAGTGTATTTAAAAATTTGACCACCTTAAATTTGTTTGATTTTAATGTAAAATCGAGTCAAAACTAAACTAGAGTTTGACCTGAGTTCTAAATTTAGATTTACAAATCTTAAAACATAAATATAAGTTTACATCATATCACTTTTCATGCATTTCAACCCGATAGCAGTTTGTAACTTAGACTACACTAAATCGAAGTTCAAGTAAACAATAACGTAGTCCAAATTTTACATATCATAAATGACTCTTTCCTCAAATCTTTTTTTTACTTAATACAAAACTAAAACTTTTTTCTTACATAGGCAAAACTCAAAACTTTGACCAACTTAACAATACATGTATAGTATAAAACTCTATTCAATCTTTAGCTAGACCTAGCTTCTATACAAAATCATGATAAATTTTACAAATATTTAGAATTTTCGATCATAAATCGTAAATGCGGATCTACGCCATTGCATTTTCTAAAAATTTCAATTCGACCCATCTTTAAACTAGACTACATTGAACTAAAATTCTATATATAACACCGATATAGTCAAACTTTAACATATTAAAATAATTCAATAAATCAATTTTTTTTATTGTTTTGTTTTAATTAGTAAGGTTGTTTATTTGACTAGAACCAAAAAGTTAAAAGTAGCGTATTTAAAAATTTGACCACCTTAAATTTGTTTGGTTTTAATGTAAAATCAAGTCAATACTAACCTTAAGTTTGACCAAAGTTTTAAACTTAGATTCACCAATCTAAAAACATTAATGCAAGTTTACATCATATCACTTTTTCAATCATTTCAACTAGATAGCATTTTGTAACTTAGAATACACTAAATCGAAATTCTAATAAACAATAACATAGTCAAAATTTAACAGATCATAAAAAACTCCAAGCTGAAATCTTTTATTTCAACTAATAAGGTTGTTTGCGTAATACAAAATAAAACTTTTTTCTCACATAGTAAACTTAACGATACATGTATAGTATAAAACCCCATTCAAACTCTAACTAGATCCGACTTCTATACAAAATCAAGATAACTTTTACCAATAATAAGTAGTAATTTACTAGAGCTGACCGAATACTAAATTTAGAATTTTCGATCATAAAACGTAAATGCACATCTACGTCATTGCATTTGCATTTTCTAAGAAGTTCAATGTGATCACATCTTTAAACTAGACTACATTGAACCAAATTCAACACCAATATAGTCAAACTTTAAGATATAAAAATATTATAATAACTCATTTTATTTATTTATTTATTTATTTATTTTATTATTATTATTATTATTATTATTATTATTTTATTATAATCAACACTTTTATTAAGATAACTTTTATTATTGTTATTATTATCATTATCATTATCATCATCATTATTATTATTATTATTGTTAATCTTTTGTATCAATTAGTAAATTGTTTATTTGAGTAGAACCAAAAAGTTAAAAGTGTATTTTAAAATTTGACCATCTTAAATTTGTTTGGTTTTAATGTAAAACCGAGTCAATATTAAACTATAACTTGACCCGAGTTCTAAATTTAGATTTACCAAATCATAACACTTTCACTTTTCAATCGTTTCAACCCGATATCATTTTGTAAATTAGACAACATTAAATCGAAATTCAAATAAAGAATAATGTAGTTAAAATTTTACATATCATAAAATAACTCTAATCTGAAATCCTATATTTCAACTAATAAAATTATTTATGTAATACAAAACTAAAACCTTTCCCTACATAGTCAAAACTCAAAACTTTGACCAACTTAAACATACATATACATATTTAGTACTCCTTCCGTCTTAAAATTATTGTTCTTGTTTGATTTTTTCGGTCTTTCATATACAATTTTGACCTTAAGTATTTTTGTTTGTGTTATATAATATTTGATAAAAAATATATGAATGAATTGCGTTTTAAATATATTTTCACTGGGATAATTTTCATCAAATATTGTATAACACAATCAAAAATATTTAAAATCAAAATTTAAAAAAAAATGAAAAAATCATACGAAAGCAATAATTTTAAGACGGAAGTATTATAAAACCCCAACAATCTTTAACCAGTCCAACTTCTATACAAAATAAAGATTAAACTTAAACTTATGTATGGTTTAGGGGGAGGGAGTGGGGCTCGGGTAGGGGATCGGGTACCTCTACCCGATCAATTTCGGGTAACAATTCGGGCTTTGAAGCCGATCGGTGTAGAGGCCAAATTTTTGAATATACTGAACGTTAGGCTACAAAAAAAAAAAAAAAAAAAAAAAAAAAATGGGTATTAAGTCATTTCAATTTCCACTTAGGGTAGTGTTAGGGTAGAATTGAGTAGTTTTGAGTTTGAGGGTTTTATTAGATATAATTAATGTGTTATTCATCTTGATACTCAGGTGCAGGTCCATAATAGTCTTTTCAAACACACAAAACACAAGACAAACATCTTCTCTCTCGTATACAAAACATTTTTGTTTTGTTTTTCTCTTTCTTAAAAAAACAAGAAGTCAAAACCAATCCCAAGTATCCAACCGCGTCCTCACACCGCCATAAACACAACACAACCCACGAATCTTCCTTTTCCTACTATTTATATTTTGTGTTCACACGTCTTCTACATCAACTTTGCTTCTTTATTCCTCATCTAATCCAATATATTTTCGTCTAATCTTCATTTCACACTTATACTTTATATATTATATAATGATATAAATACACAATTCAACTATCAATCACCAATACCATTTCATTTTCAACACAATATTTTCATCTTTCCATATTTCTTGTGTTCACATTTCTTTGAGAACACTTTTTTGTTGCACCATTTTTCTTATATATGAAATCAAACGAAAGTGATTATTCTTATTACTACAGTGTGCTACAACAAACATTTGATCAAATGAATGATAAGCCAGTTCAAGTTGATGAACATGATGAGAAAGAAGAAGTGAAAACAAAGGGTTTGAAAGAGATTATTACTTCGTTGCTTTTGATCGAAGAACAAGCGAAAACGGATAATATCGAGTGGGAGCAAACTCAAGAAGAGGAGAAAAACTTGTTTGAAGAAAACCATAGGAAAAAGACTAAAACCATGTTGGATTACCAGACTGAGTTTCACGAATCCGATCATGTTTTAGAGGAAACACATCGCGTTCGGAAACGTAAGTCTCGTGCTTCTACGAATGCTGCCATCACTTCTGTGATCGCAGCAGATTTAGAAGCAACTTCAGCTCAGAAAAGTGGGACAGGTTTGGGCCAAGGCGCTGCTGCCCCAAACCCTGGCCCACAAAGAAGGCTATGGGTTAAGAACAGGTCACAAGATTGGTGGGACAAATGCAACAGTCCGGATTTCCCGGATGAGGAGTTTAAAAAATGGTTTCGAATGGGGAAAGATACATTTGAAATGATTTGCAACGAGCTGACATCGGTTGTCGCTAAGGAAAACACAATGTTGCGTGATGCTGTGCCTGTGAGGCAGCGTGTGGCTGTTTGTATATGGAGATTAGCTACTGGTGAGCCTTTACGCCTTGTGTCAAGGCGATTTGGGTTAGGTATTTCGACTTGTCATAAACTTGTGTTAGAAGTTTGCTCAGCTATTAAAAATGTGTTAATGCCAAAGTATCTCCAATGGCCAGATGACGAGTCGGTTCAAATGATTAAAGATGAGTTTGTGTCAGGTTCGGGGATCCCGAATGTTGTTGGGTCAATGTATACTACTCATATACCTATCATAGCACCTAAGATTAGTGTCGCAGCTTATTTTAACAAAAGGCATACTGAAAGGAACCAAAAGACTAGTTACTCGATAACGGTTCAAGGGGTTGTTGACCCGCGTGGTGTGTTTACTGATGTTTGTATAGGGTGGCCTGGTTCGATGCCAGATGATCAAGTATTGGAAAAATCGGCTCTTTATCAAAGGGCGAATAATGGGCTATTGAAAGATGTATGGATTGTGGGTAGTTCTGGTTACCCTTTAATGGATTGGGTATTAGTACCTTATACACAACCTCATTTGACATGGACACAACATGCTTTTAATGAAAAGATTGGTGAGGTTCAAAGGGTTGCTAAAGATTCATTTGCGCGATTGAAAGGAAGGTGGTCTTGTTTACAGAAACGGACAGAGGTTAAGCTTCAGGATTTGCCAGTTGTGCTAGGGGCGTGCTGTGTTTTGCATAATATATGTGAAATGAGGAATGAAGAGATTGATCCTGAGTTGATGATTGAGCTTATGGATGATGAAATGGTGCCTGAGATTGGGTTGAGGTCTTCGAATGCTATGAAGGCGAGGGATACAATTGCGCATAATCTTTTGCATCATAATCATGCTGGTACTTCTTTCTTGTCTTGATAGTTGATTAGAAGCAATATTGCAACTTTGAGATTACTTTGGTTAGTTTATTTATTTATGTTTTTAAATGTGTAATTTACCCTTTTTGTTTCAAGGGACATACCATAGCCATGTGTTATCATTGTGCACATACATGAAAGTTTGGCTTCTAGGATGAGTTATATACACAAGTTACTGATTTGAATTAACGACTGTTAGACATTGATTATTGATTCATGTATAATTGGTTATTGATTCTTGATTCATGATTGTGTGTCCAACTATGGACGACATGATTGTTGAAATAAAGTTTCTATTATATGCTAATGCAAATGTAGATGTTTTGGTTTACAACTAAAGGTGGAAATCAGCCGAGCCGTTCGTGAAAAGCTGAGAATCGGATGGGATTAGTAAAAAGCTCGAACGAGCCGAGCCTAAACGAGCTCGAGCCCGAGTTCAAGCCTAAGTTGTAGTTCATGAGCGAGTTTCATCTGAAGCATACAAAGTGGTGACGCCACGATCCTAAACGAAGCCTTGCACTAGGATATTTTAAGTATTACACATATATAAAACATTATGTATTTTGCAATGTTGTAAAATATCGGTCTTGACGGCCGATATATCACTTATCGGCGGTCAACCGCCACGATATTTTGCATATCGGTCAAATATATCGTTTTAGGTCAAAATGGTTAAATATTGATCAAAATCGGTGGTCAAAATCGATCAATTATTGGTAGAAGACATAATCGGAGATGAAGAGTAGAAGACATACATTTTTTCAAATTTTGGAACAGGAGAGAGAAGAGAGGGGCGGTATTTACAAATTTTAGTTAACCTATCAAGTTATATGATTTTTAAGTGTTTTTTTAGCCCAATAAATAGCTTACACAATTGGCCCAACAAATAATTTGATGGGTTTTAATTAAAACTTATCAAAATCACACATAATGTAAATTTTGCAACATATAAATTAGTGTATAACTAAAAATAATAAAAAGACTAATAAATTTAATAAAAATATGTAAATTATGCACAATTTATATCAAATAAATGTTAAAATCAGTAAATTTATCTATAATTTATGGTCTTTGATATATCACTGATATATCACCGTCAAGACCGATATGACGCTTGTCAAGATTGACCGTCACGGTACCGCCGAGCGATATTTACAATCATGTGTATTTGTCTTATAGGAAAGCTTATAAACGAGCTTGATAACAAGCTTATCAACAAGCTCAAAATAGATATATTACTAGCCTAGCTCGAGTCAGCTTTAATTTTTCATTGTCAAATCGTATAAACGAGCTGAGCATGTATAACATAACACGATGAGACCGAGCTTAAAAAATAAGGCTCGATACGAGCCGAGCTCAAGCTCGAGCTTTATAAAACTTAAACGTGCCGAGCTCGAGCTCTGGCTGGCTTGGGCTCGGCTCGGCTTGTTTCCACCCCAAATTACAACTGATCGGTATATGAGGAACAAATAATACAATCCGTTAGCTCACATACTTTGAGCAATGGGAAAGCTGAAATGTGCAGGAAAAACATCCAACTTCCAACGAGCATAATTTCCTCTTTGTGAAGTTAGAAGCCTGCAATGGAAATTTTTCGATTTTTGGCAAATGTGTAATAGAAAATTCATCATTCAGAAATAGATAATAAGGTGTTCACTTAGCTAAGTCTCATCATGCAAAAATCATTACACCAAGTAACTACGTTGTTTTCATCAAGTATTATTTTGACTTGTATCAATCGACTTCTTAATTGGATTCAACTATACTGATAAACAAGTTTTGGTCCTGTACTGAAAAAAATAGGCTATTTTGTTTGTGATGTGTGAACCGAAGAACTAACGAATCAAGTCAATCAACAATCACATATATAGACAAAAAAAATGAATTCTTAGAATATGATTTAAGCGATAGTTGGCCTCATCAAAGGGTGACAAGATAAGTGGCTTTTAGCATATGTAGCCGAAAACTTAAGTGTGAAAACAAGAATATTAGAATTCCGGTTTAAAGGTTGATTTTGTGTAAGATTTGATTTATTGTTGATGTGGGGCATGTGATAAAAGGGATGTGTCATGCCGGTTTCATGGATTAGGTTCCATCATTTACACACTATGAAAACGATTGTATGCTTGTTTTCAAACTTATGATATAGGGATATGGTTACCTGATTTTGAAAAGTGCCATCAAATAGAATTAGATAACTTTGTTTACATAAACCAAAAAGATTATGTTGGTGAAAAGATGATTTTATTGTTGGTAGAAACTTATTAACTACACAATTACCTTTCCTAATCATCGCACATTCTCAAGAATATAAGATAATCATGGATGTGGTCATCAAATATTTGCTCTAATGTGATTAATTTGTCAGTTTACTCAATTTAAATGGCCTTGCTTCGTGTTTATTTGTTTGTGCCTCTAATTCACAACCCGGGCGAACTATTCCCTTTGAGACTCATTAGCTCTTTAAACCATGGTGTTCAAGTTTTAGTTAAAAACTAAACATTGTTCAGGTGAGAAAACAAAAACAAGCACTACACATTATTGTAAAAAGATAAGTTTTTTTGACAGAGGTGGCAAAACAGGCTAAATTAAAGGCGTAAACGGGCGTGGGTTAAATTAAAGACGGGTCAAACGTACCGTGTTATCTGAATCGCTTTTAAAAGGCGCAAAACGACGAAATAAATTTCTAAACGTAACACCTCATTTATATTTAAAAATTAAATATAAGTTTTCTTTAAAACAATCTAATGTTCGAGAAAAACGCATGTTTATTATGCCTTTTAACTTAAATGGGCAATACATCTTCATTTAAAAAAATGAGGGCCCAAATGTCTAAAATATTTTAAAAGTTTCTTCATTTAATTTGCTTTTTAATTTTAGGCACAAATTGCCACCTATAGGTTTAACCATGGTTTCCGACCTTTTGGCCAACTAATCCAAAAGGGTTTGAATCCATAAACTCAAACAGGGTAAAGCTCTCCCTTTTCAGGTGCGACCTAATGGTCTCCAGGATCTTAAGCAAGTTCTAGATTCTTATGAACCGTTTAGCCATATGATTATATTGCTATGTAATTTTTGAATTGTTAAACTGCCATATGATCAGTAGGTACAAATCTTATCTACCAATCAAAAACCAATGGTCATATTCTTGCTCCCATTGTCTTGATCGATGGGGCCAACCTACCTTTCACATTACACATGATTATCGACATCCAACTGACTTTTGACCCAGTCAGTGAGTTGACCCGATGATACCAATTTGAGTTTACATGTCAACTAGAACTGAGTTGACTCAAACAAACCAGCACAAACTGGTTGGGTGATAGCCTAATAGGTTTGGTTGGAATACATCATTTGTAAAATACAGACCAATACTATTGAACAGGTTGACCAATAAACAGTTCCTTGTCTATTAATAGTAAATGCGTTAGTTATGCTTACAAGTAAACACGAGTATGAATGGGTCGATTTGGGTTATGTTACATCTTAGATGAGTCAAGCTAAAAAAATAAAATAAAAAGACTAGCTCAAATGCTATCGTTGTATGTTTTTAGGTTGACACATTTGACAGTTTGAGATAAAAAAGAGCCCAAATCGAACCATTATAAGTAAACGGGTCCAACATGTCATATCTATTTTAGAACTTTTTACGCAATGTTTTCACTATGCACAAAAGACATTACTGAAGTAGAGTTACGAGCTATAACTAATACTCCGCATATTAGCATACATCACCAACTACAACATAGTAACATCCTAATATATCAAAGACAGCAATGTACATTTATATCCAAGTTCGATTTACCTTGGAACTGCAAGGTATTGCGTGTCACCAGCAGATGGCAGTCGAAATGGAAAATGAGCAAAGTGTAAATTTAAAGACGGTGAATCAGAGTTCTTGATGTCAAACTTATAACCTGCACAAGACCCCATTTACCATAGTCATATTTACTTTAAGAAATTTATCAAAAGCATGGAGTAATTTAATGATTTTTAAAAAGTCAAGCCGTGTGTTCCTTGACTTATATAATTTACTTATGAATCGGTTGATTTGGGTTGTGATTTGTCTCAAATGGGTCATTTAGATTTATTACCCAAAACGGGTCAAACAAGGTAGAACTCAAAAGTAGCCCAAATTCTGTATTGAGTGTATGCTGCCTCCTAAATCGTTTTTTATCACAGATCCGTAATTCCTTGTTATCAATTTACTAAGGTAATCATAACTAACGCCTTATTTAAATATATAAAAATGGACAAAACATTGTTTGCACGTCAACCCAACCAAACCCAGCCCAGCCCGTACTATAGTATGAGCTGTTTCAAACCAAAGTCCCAAACTATTTTTACCCTTCCATTAAATATTCTAAAATACTGTGATCATGTGTTCGTATGTAGTATCTTTCGTCATTTGGATATCTCTTTTCCATGTCAAACATGAGCAGGATTCTTAAGTTCTAGTTTTATGCATAAAGCATTGACCACGATTATCACAATTAAGAAGTTGAAAGTGAACCTTGAAGAGCTTCCAAAGCAGTTAAAGCACGTCTGCCATTTGCGAACTCAACAAAGCACAAAACCATGTTCTTCTCACCCCTCTGTAATTCACAATCAGATCATAATATATCCGAACACTCTCGGTATTCGAAGAAAATAGACCAAGTCTTGAGTAAAGAAAAAAGGAAAATGTATGCATGTAAATAGTAAGAATTCTAGAGGTTCAATGCCGATTTTCGAATTTAAACTCATACAAAAATAATGTTCAAAAGTACCGCAAGACGGTATACATCGGTATTCGATGATTTTTATAGTATCAATGCTAAATATAAAATGCTCCATTCTCATTCACTGAAAATGCAAGAATTTCCCTATTGAAATGTAAAAGTAAAAGTCAACCTTTCTTGGCAAAGTTTTACTGCAAAATCACCTCTTTGCTCATTAGATCATGACAAAATTTCTCTCTACCCTAATTATGTGATTCCATGAGCATCTAGCATGTCTACTTAGTACTTACTAAGGTATCTTTTGTCTGAACTTTATTTTTGGAAACGTGTACACTTTGTGATCTTTTGCATGGAGAAAACAAGTAGTAATTGTTATCTACCTCTGTTTTGTAACTCAAAAATTATTTTTAGTGTGGTCCAGACATCTAGTTATACATGTGAGATGTACATTGCTTATCTAGTTATCTATAACTACCACTTTTATCATCTTACATTTACATAAAGTAGTGGTAACACCTACGACAATAAACATGTAGAATGAGATGAACCAGGTAAATAGATAAGTATTAACAGAATCTTCCAAAGCGAAGACACACCCGTGCACACTAGGATTCTGTTTTTTATGGTTGGAAGGAAGTACTAATGTTTGCACACCCGTGCACACTAAGATTCTGTTTTTCCTTCTTAAACACCGAATAGATGTTTTTACAGTGTTATGGTAAGACATAACAAAGGAAATTTGGAATGCAGTGAACTGCTTATCCATATATGTTAAATATTTAGAAAGGTACAACATATTATGTTAAGAACCAAATAAAAAGGCCAAAAAAAAGGATTACTAGATGTCATACTTACAATTTTCGCCAACTTGTGCACAACTTTAATGTCCTTGAACCCGGGGAAAGGTCGGAAAAGATCTTTAACGAGAGTCAAAGAAATGTCCATATCAAAATATTATCAATCATGGAAAGACTAAAGTCCTCAAATATATTTGCAAATGCATTGCATTCCCTTGAAAGAATCATGCAAATGGATATAAACACGTATTTGAACAGAACATACTTTTCTTAAATAATTAAGATCAGTCATTTTATAGTAAAGCTTTTCCTTTTGTGGCGCCAAAACTTCTCAAGCAATGACGTCGTAAGAAATCAAACAAAGTTCAAATATCCAGATTAGTTGAAATTTGAAAGATCCATAGGTTTTCCATTTTTGTAATATTTTCCTACTTACCTACTTGGTGGTGCTTCTTATATCAAATTGTGTAATTCACACATTAGCCATCTTTCTACTTGGTTTGAACTTTGAACATCAAGCAATATATAACAATATAAGCAAACACTATACAAAATGTTAAGAAAAAGGATACGCGATACTTCTCTTCGAGTACAGTCAGTCGGAAGCCCTTCTACAAACAACACATTTGACAACTTGGGCCTCTCATTGACCACTTCACGAATGCTTGGACCATACAGATTTCCAGCAATGTGTCCCCTGATGCCAGATTCAGGGTTAACAGCCTCACTCATGATTTCATCTGATCCATTTATGCCAGAACGCGGAACCAAATTCTACAAACATAATGAATTAATGATCAGTCCATTGATCATCATAGACTACAAACAAACTTAAAGGAACTGTAATATACAGATATTTGCAAATCTTACATCCTTTTGGGGACGATTAGATGAGTTGATCAATGGATCTTTCAGGGTCTGTGGTGGACGAGATGGTAATTTTGATGCTTCAGGTTTTAGATTACCAGGTAAAGCTGGCCTCGAGGTGCTGCCTGTTCAAGACTCATAAGTTAATCTATTGAAAACATAGAACACGCTGAAAGTAACAAGCAATACACAGCTTCTTAAACCAAACAATAGTTGATTTGATATGCCTTTAATCGTTTTCAGATATCTCAGGTTTAGAGCTCAAATTGAACACATAGATACTTGTTCTAATTGAACACACAGAGTATATAGTTGATATGATATGCCTTTAATCATTTTCAGATAACGAATTAACGATAACAAATTGCACCGGATACAATTGTAGAGTACAGCAGAACACAAAGAGTGTTGGAAATGTTTCACATATCTTTCATTTATATTCACCTGATGCATATTACTACCGAAGTCCAAATCAGAGCTTATAGTACCGGTTCAGTATCGCTATCGTTACAGTACAAGTTCTCAACCTGTTCGGTCCCAAATTGTACTCTGAAGTGTCCTCCAACTCTGGCTAGTGATCTTAGCATAATTTTACACCAAAACAATCGTGTAACTAAAGTTGAAAAGAAATTTAATAGCTGTTTGGCCCTGGACACCTTCGAAACCAACTTTTTGCTGAATCCGCTACCTATTTGGTACAGTTCAAGTCCTATTTTAAATTTTTACATTTTCGTCTCGGACTTTGCACACTTCTAGTAGCATAATAACCACAACTAAAAGTGAAAAAAGTGAAGATAGTCATCATACATGCCTATAATCTGAATGAACAAAACAACACTTAATTTCAGTTGTAACAAAACAGAATTAGGGGACATACATTTAAACGGCAACAAATGTATACGAATTTAGATCAAAACGACACATGACATAACATCATTAACTCATTGTTATCAACTATATCGATCAAACCTCATATCATACAATCACATGACATATTTTCGCTATATCCACTACCTATTTCGCACAGTTCCAGTTCCATTCTAAACATTTACAATTTCGTCTCTGAGTTTCACACGCTCCTAGTAGCATATAATCAACATTCTCAAGCAAACTTATACAGTTATACAACTAAGTAATATAAGACCAAAACAAACAGGCCTAACTAATTTAACTGCACTAACGCCAAATGAAGAACACAGACGTTGAAAAGCAACAAAAATGTATCTATATCATTTCAAATCATCGCATTTTGATCAAAATGACACGTGTCGTAACATCATTGACTCATAGTGACAGTTATATCCGCTACCTATTTCCCACTGTACGTTCCAGTTCTATTTACAGTTGTATTGTTTCGTCTCGAGTTTCAATACGACACGTGTCGTAACCTCATTGTGACGGTTAAAACTGCATTTTGATTTGATTGTGTGAAATGACGGTTAAACTAAACAGAATTAACTGCACTAACAGAAAATTAGGGCACAGAAAGTAACAAATATATCTATATCATTTCGAAATGACACGTGTCTTAACCTGAGTGGCTCAATTGTGAATGTGATCGAGCATTCAATTAGAGTTGACTGAATGATTCCTAGATGATGAGTTAGGGTATAGATAATGAACCTGTATTGGTGGAAGGTGTGTGTCGATCCGCCATTGTTAAATTGCCGCCTATTCCGTTTTTTTGAGTGATTTTGTTGAAAGGAGGGAATGTCACCTTTTAAACAAATTTCATTGAGTGGGTGTTTGTTACAAGCGGCATACGAGCTTATTTGTTTTTAGGCTCAAATATTTTGGCTTATTTTGAGATTTGTGTACCTCTTCATTTTTAAACCATGTCTGCAGAAGAAGAGGTACATCTAAAGTCTTCATCTTAATGCAAGAAGACTATTTACTATTTTTTTTCTCTATAAATCCTTTTGTCATATGGGTCAAATGGATCAATGGTTTTTTTACGTTTTCGACCATTTTTTTACATTTTCTTATGTTTTTTACGTTTTCATATGTTTTTTTAATTTTTCGACAAATTTTTTAAGGTTTTATTTGTTTTTTACGTATTTGTCCGTTTTTTATGTTTTCGTTTGTTTTTTACGTTTTCGTTGGTTTTTTTTACGTTTTCGTCTGCATTTTTACGTTTTTGTATGGTAATTTACATTTTCGTCTGTTTTTTTAACGTTTCCGACCATTTTTTACGATTTTATCTGTTCTTTTTTACGTTTTTGTCCATTTTTTATGTTATCGTCTGTTTTCTAATGTTTTCGTCCGTTTTTTTACATTTTAGTCCATTTTCTTACGTTTTCGTGTGTTTTTTTTACGCTTTAATCATTTTTTACGTTGTTGACTGTTTTTTTATGTTTTCTTCTGTTTCCTTTCATCTTCATTCGTTTTCGTCCATTTTCTTACATTATCTTACGTTTTGTTACGTAAGAAAACGTAGAATAACGTACAAAAAACTTATAAAATCATATGAAAACGTAAAATAAACAGATGAAAATATAAAATACGGACTAAAACGTTAAAAACATAAGAAAACGTGAAAAAACGGACGAAAACGTAAAAAAACGAACGAAAACGTAAAAAAGCGAACGAAAACGTAAGTCAACGGATGAAAACGTAAAAACCGTATGAAAACGTAAAAAAGGACGAAAAGGTTAAAAAAACCGGCGCAAACGTAAGAAAATTGACGAACACGTTAAAAAACGGACGAAAACATTAAAAAAACGAAAACGTAAAAAACAGCCGAAAACGTAAAAAACGGACGAAATCGTAAAAATACGATCGAAAACGTAAAAAAAACATGTGAAAACGTAAGAAAACGGACGAAAACGGACAAAAACGTAAGAAACCGGATGAAAACATAAATAAACGGACGAAAACGTTAAAAAAAAGAGATGAATGCGTAAAAAACAGACATAAACATTTAAACAAAAAAAAAAAAAACGAAAGTAAACGTAATAAAATGGACGAAAACTTAAGAAAACGGGCGAAAAAGAAAGAAAACGGACGAAAACGTAAAAAAACGGACGAAGTCGTAAAAACGGGTGAATACATAAAAAAACGAACGAAAACGTAAAAAACGGATGAAAACGTAAAAAAACGGACGAAACATAAAAGAGATGTAAAATTATTGAGAAAAAGATGTGGGGTTTGTGAAAGAAGAAGTAATAAGTGAAAAATAATGTCTGAAATTTAAAAGAGAAAAGAAGTTAAAGGAGGCTCTTATGCCTGTAAAAAAAACAAACATAAACCTCTGCCCTCCTGCAGACAAAAAAAGTGAAAAAAGGAAAAAAGTGCTTATTGCAAAAAAAAAAAAAAAAAAAAGAAAAAAGCCCTTATATAAATTTATATAAGCTCATAAATCTTAAAATAAGCTGAAAAATTGGAGCTGATGAAATATAAGCTAAAAATTAAATAAGTTCATAAACCCACATTTAGTAATGAAAAGCAAAATAAATAGAAGTAAATATTTTCAGCCCACTTTTGAAAGGAAATACTTTACATTAAAAATCAACCAAATTATATTATTTTTCACCTTTTTTCCTTTTCTTTTCCTCCTTAAGTGCTACTCAAAAATACAAGTTTTTTTTTTATATGTTTCTCTTCATTTTTTTTCTTTTCTTCATTAATTGATACTCGAGAACATAGTATAAAGGAAGATAAGTAAAGAAAAATATGTGAAACAAAAAATGTTATATTCTCGAGTATCACCTAAAAAAAGACCGGAAAGAATATGATTTTGTTGATTTTAAAGTAAAATAGTTTTACAAAATTAGACTGAAAATGTTTACTTCTTATTTATTTACTTTTCTTTACTAAAAAAAACTTAATAATTGAGCAATAGGCAAAATTTTGTGCTAAACCGACATGAAGATGCTGCCAAAAAGTTTATATTAGTTGAGAAATGATATATAGGCCTAAAACTTGGCCTAAAAGTAGACTTAAAAACATTTGGCAAGATCCTGATGGGTTGTAAGCGGATTACTATCTGCAGCCGTCAGAATCTTGCCAAATGTGTTTAGATCCACTTTTAGGTCTAAAGTTTTGTTGGAATTATATAACATGACATTCAATAAATAATCACAAAACATCAAAGTATACATGCGGAAGCGTATAGGATTTATTAACGAATAATTAATTAACATAAACAAGAATATGCGTACCTTACTTGATTCTAGCCGAACAAGAATTAAATCCATAAACTAGCAATTAGGAAGAACCCTAATTTGATTTAATTAGTATTATATGAATTACCCCTTACCGTTTTGTAATTCAATCCAAGAATATTAACAATATTGTGTTAGTACCACTTTCTTGTACACACGTACTATACCGAATTAAAGTAATGCTAGTTTTAATCAAACCAAATAACTTGAGTTAGAAAAAGATGTGGATCGACTTCCTTGGGGAAGTGTCGACCGGTTTTGAGCAAAGAAAAACACACAAACAATTTTAGGTTTAGCTTATGAGTACAAGAGATACAAAACACAAGACCCGTAGCCTTGTATATATACTAAACTAAACTTGGTGAACAAGTTTGAGTTTGAGTTGGGTTGGGTTTGGGTCCTCCCTTGGCCGATCGGTTATCACATCCCAAAGGGGATTCCGGAACCTTCTCAATATTTGCAATCTAGTCCGTTTCCAATTACATTTAACGACCGTTAGTCCATTACAACTTATTACTTAACATCCGTTAGTTATTTCGTTTAATTAACAAATAAATACAACATTTATATTTAATTATTAACTTTAATTCTCATACGTAAAGTGTGCAATCCCATGGTCTCGTGTTCGATCCTAACTCACGTCTACTTATTTATATCCATAAAACCAACAACTCCCACTTGGATATATCTTAATAGAGTGATCACATCGGTTAGCGTCTAACAACACTTCGATGCCTCTAGTACGACTCGAGTAAGGCTCCTGGAAAACCTTTTAATGATTTCTCATTATTATTATCCTTTTGTTTCTAATACCACGTTAAATAAAGATATGGAATTAAGTCATTCTTTATAAAACTATTATGTTTCTCGTTGTAAGTGATTGACCAAGATTACCAAATTTTCTAAACATATTTTGGGGAGATTTTGGGTGCGGCCGCACAAACATCTTGTCAACCCTATGAGGGGCCCAACAGTATTAAACTCCAAATAAATTTGAAGGAACAAATTCTATCTTGACTACAAGACTAACCCACAAACTTTGTAACAGCTTCGAAAACAACCCTTATAACTACCGATTCGTATAGCGTTAAGTTGCTCCACATAAATGCACTACATTAATGACACTTATCTGGTATCTCAAGTCTGAGGATAACTATTCATAATTTACTTATAATAATATCCACAAAGTAAATTATGTAGTTGGGATAAGTCCTATATTCAATTCATTGAATATCATCTGAAATTGGTATGCATTCTCATCAATATACTTTCAAGTATATTCTACCACATCTCTCATATTTGTCTTAGTTTAATGATACTCCCATATCATTAATCGACAACGGATATTTAGAATAACTTAGTTACTCATGGATTAAACATGCAAATATAGGACAACAATATTATAAATGAAAATAAACATAATCCAAACTTTATTTCATCAAAATAATAAATGTTTTACAATATCCTTTATCCAAATACTAATCACAGTTATGCATGAAACTATTAGCTAAGCGAAGTCCAATTCCATTGGCAAGTCCAATAAGCTTGTCTTTAGCCAAAGCCTTAGTGAAAGGATCACTAAGTTATCATCGTGTGAACTTTTAATAGATTAATTTCACCTTCACGGACTTGTTCCAAACATAGTGATACTTCATGAAAAATGTCGGTGCCCTTCATGACTCGTGTTCATTGGAAAATATGATTGCGACCTCCATTGCGACTTCGAAGCACCTATGTATTCGCTCATGCATGAACATCGCATCGTACTCGCTTCTTGCTCTTCCAACAATTGCTCCTCCATTGATGACAAAGACATAACCTTCCTAAGACTTCATATCATCTTTATCACATTGCGGGACGCATCACAAGAACTGTAACACCAAGCTCTTTGTCCGGATTTCCACCATACACTAAAACATATCTTTCATATTCCTAAGATACTTTAGAATATGCTAACAAAGAATTCGATGAAGTTCACCCGGATTCTATTGATATCGACCGGTCATGTTCGAGCGAACGCCACATCGGCCTTGTGCATCTCACAACATACATAATAGATCCCTCGCAAAGCATAAGGAACTTTCTGCATCGTGCCACCTCGGCGGTGTTGAAGCACACATATCGCTACATAAACCATGCTTTACTTCCATCGACAAATATCCTTTCTTGGAATTTTGCATATTGAATCTCTTCAATATTTTATCAATGTAAGCGCTTTGACTTAAACCAATTAACCGCTTTGACCTATCTCGGTAGATCTTGATTCCCAGAATGTATGCAGCTTCTCCTAAATCCTTTATAGAAAAACACTTCCCAAGATATGCCTTAACATTTTGCAAACTTGGAATGTCTTTTCCCATAATTAATATGTCATCGACATAAAGGATAAGGAAAATTACATCACTCCTACTAACTTTGTGATATACACATGGCTCATCAAGATTTTGAATAAATCCACACCTTTTGATTTCTTCATCAAATCTTTTATTCCATTGCCTTGATGCTTGCTTCAATCCATAAATGGACCTTTGAAGTTTTCATACATGGTTTGGAAATTGTGGATTCACAAACCCCTCAGGTTGCTTCATATAGATGTCTTCATCTAAGCGACCATTCAAGAAGGCGGTTTTGACATCCATCTGCCATATCTCATAGTCATAGTACTGCTATAGCTATGAGAATTCTAATAGCTCTAATGTCCGCTACAGGAGAAAATGTCTCCTCGTAATCTATGCCATAAGTTTGAGTAAAACCTTGCGCAACTAGACGAGCTTTATAGATGTGTACATTGCCATCCATGTCAGTCTTAATTTTATAGAGCCACTTACTTCCAACCACCTTGGCGTTTGGAGGTAAGTCAACCTCTTCCCAAACTTCATTTTCTCTCATGGATTGCATTTCCCCATTCATTGCAACATGCCATTTTTCCTTTTTAGGACTTGCCATGGCAGCTTTATAACTAGTAGGCTCTCCAAGATCTCCTAACATAGTTTCCTCAACCTCTACGTTAAGACATAGACATTCACGTGCACGCGTAGACCTTAAGGATCTCTGAACGGAATCACTTCAACTTCGGTGGAGGACCCGGACTATCGAGTTCTACTGAGAATGCGTTAGTGTTTTGAAGGTAATGCATCTTCATGATCATCTTCCGGATCATAAACTCTCCCACTAAATTCTTGAGATACGAGATCACTTTCAAGAAAATCTCCATAACTAGCAACAATTACTTTATTTTCAGTTGGATAGTAGAAGTAGTAACCCATAGTTTCCTTAGGATATCCTATGAAGATACACTTTACAGATCTTTGTTGGATAGTAGAAGTAGTAACGCATTGTCTAACATACGCCTCGCAACCCCAGACCTTTAAATAAGACAGGTTAGGAGCTTTACCATGCCATATTTCATATGGTGTCTTATCAACCTTCTTTGTGGGAACCATATTTAGAATGCGAACAACTGATTCTAAAGCATAATCCCAAAAGGACAAAGGTAGAGTAGTAAGATTAAACATAGATCGTATCATGTCCAACAATGTACGATTTCTTCTCTCAGATACACCATTTTGTTGTGGAGTATATGGAGAAGTGAGATTCTGGACAATTCCATTCTCAGCTAAGTAATCTTTAAACTCTTGGCTTAAATATTCACCTCCTCTATCGGATCGAAGAGCTTTAATCTTCTTTCCCAATTTCGGTTCTACTTCCGCTTTGAAAACCTTAAATGTTTCAAACACCTCATGTTTATGCTTAAGTAAATAAACATAACCATAACGGTTGAAATCATCAATAAAGCTTAAGAAGTAGCTAGCACCTCTCTTTGACACATGTCTAAGTGGTCCACACACATCAGTATGAATAAGACCAAGTAGATCAGAAGCCCTCTCCATATTGCTATGAAAAGGTTTCTTCGTCATCTTCCTAGATATGCATGACTCACATTTATCAAATGATTCATCATTGATATTTTGCAAAATCCCTTCTTGTTGCAGCTTATGCATGCGAGCCTTGCCTATATGAGCAAGTCTACAATGCCAAAGATAAGAAGAATTCAAGTCCAACTTTATTTTCTTATTCATGCTAAACATCGAATTATTGTATTTGTTAGATTCATTTCCAATCACATCAATTTCAAACACACCATTCACAGTAATCGCATTAAAATAAAATACACCATTTAAAGAAACAAATTCCATTACGTGAAATAGTATGAGTAAAATCATCATCCAACAAAAGCGAAAAGGAAACAACACCTCTAATTATAGAAGGTGCGTAATGACAATTGTTCAATAACGAGACTAAGCCCGAAGGCAATACTAAACTAAACGTTCCTATGGCTTCAACAATGCATGTATAGCCATTTCCCACGTGTAGATATTGCTCCCCATAGGCTAGCTTCCTTTCCACTCTAAACCCCTGCAGTGTATTACAAATGTGAATACCACATCCAATATCATATACCCAGGAATTTTTATGATTTAGAGTAAATAATTCAATTACACATAAGATACCTGAAGTACTAGCGCCCATGGACCCAGAATTCTTGATCTTATGATTCCGCAAATCATCGAGGTAGAGAGCACATTTTCTCTTCCAGTGACCCGCTACTTTGCAGTAGTGGCAAGCTTGATCCTTTTTAGGATTTTCCTTTCTAGGAGTAGGGTTCTTCTTGGGTTCAGGTTGATAGGCCATAACCTGTTTACCTTTGTCAACCTTTCCCTTATCCTTCCCCTTCTTTTTGTTCGCACGCTGCTGTTTTGGCTTATTAATCTTTCCACCCTGAATAGCAAGTACACGGGGAGTAGGAGCCTTTGAGGTAACCCTTTCTCATAGTCAATTAGCAATGCGTGTAGGTCAAGAATTGTCTTCCCACGCAGGTGCATATTGAAGTTTCGAACAAAACCATTATAATCCTTGTTAAGGGATCCATTGATCAAGTTTACTGACCATATCATCTTCATAAGTTTTGCCAAGTACCCTTAATTGGTCCATGTAACTTTTCATTTCCATTAGATGAGCACTCATGGGTTTACCCTCTCCCTTCACATACCGTGTAATGCATCGATCAAGTCATAAATCTCGACAAATACCGTTTCTCGAACATAGTTCGAAGTTCATTGAGCATATTAAATGGGAAGTAGTTTTCGAACTGCTTTTGGAGAGCAGGTTCCATCGTTCCCAACATAAGACGTTCCCAACATAAGACAAGCCACATCATTATGATGCTTATACTCAATTTTCCAAGCATCCTTTTCAGCTTGAATAGCTTCAGGTGCTATTGGTTCAGCAGGACAAGGTTCATACAGATAGTTCAACCGGTCAGCAACTCTACAGACAATTCTCAAAGAGCGGTGCCAATCATTGAAATTCTTAGAGCCAGTCAACTTTTATCGATCAAAAAGCTTTTGAGCGCAGAACTTAGTGCGATGTTAGTGTTATCGTTGTTTTGAGCCATTTCTACGTAAAAAGTTCAAGTATTAGTATTTTCGATAATACAACTTTTCAAGAAAATAAAATATACCCAACGGTAATATAAACATATAACCATATAATTTTCTAAAACTATGATCCAAATTATCATAGGTTCATTACATCGATTGATCCGCTAGTAACGAAAGCATATAATAAGGTAATCATCCGAACAATAATTGGCAAACAATTTCCAATTCATAGATCATTATGGGATTTATATTTTCCAACGCTATTGCAAATATAAACATGTTTCATCCCATCTTATGCCTTGAGTCCGGTTCTCACTTCCTACTCAACTTAAGTGTCTAACTTAAAGAACGCAAATATGTCCATGTAAGGTCCGACTTTACATAGAGATTTACCTCTCCATCACAATCTAGCCAAATCTTGTCATGACGTAAATTGCAACTTCAAGTGTTCCTTTTAATTAGATGGCATACAACTTAATTTAATAAGGGTACTAGTTTTGATTTTATGTGGTCAAATCAAATATGTACAAAGATGTCATGCATTCATCTTGTAGCATAAATTTAATAAAAAACTTTTTATTACCAATTCATAAAGATCAAATTATCAAGGTTTTGATTGAGGTATTGGGTTCACCAATTAAGGAATTTAGCGTTAATTATCATCCATTATACCATACTTTTGCATAAGTGTAAACACTTAGTGTTTCGGGGAATTACCACCAAAGTGGCGCATGGAATTAAAACTAATTCGCATAGCCTACTTGGTAACTCAATTGACTAAGCAAGCGGAGAGTTTGGTCGTGTGAGTAATAACCTCCTCTTTAGGGTCACAATTTAATGCGCCCTCTCTAATACTTCCCACATGTCCGTCAAATTGGATGAGCCGTTCTCACTTTTTGTACCAAAATCATCAATCAATTAAACTATTGAAAACTTAACTCTTCAAAAACAAATCAAATTTCACCATTGTTTAGTCCGTATTATTTTCTATTCAAAATTACCCTTTGCTTAAAGCGTAGCACATAATAAACAAACAAGTAAACAAATAAAAAATAAACAACTTAAAAACAATGCGCACATAATAAACAATTTAATACGTGTAAACAAGTAGCCACATGCAACTTATTCGATAAAACCCTATTAATAATCAATGTCTACGTTAAATTAATGTGTATATTAATTAGGGCTTTCACTCTCCCAATTGAAAGTGAGCCACATAAATCGATGAATCGATTGCGTAAACCCATAATTAAAATATACCAAATTGCACATAATTGATTCATTAATGTATATAATTGGAGTCTTCCCCAATTCAAGATTTATCGTAAAAAAAAACACGTGATAAATATATCTTAACAATTAAACAATATCAAAGCAACTATCCATGACAAAGTGCATGTATTATCATGGATATATCATAACAATTATACAAATAGTCACAAGATCGCATATCAAAATTCCATGTCACATAACAAATTATTCATGAATTAATCACGTAACATATATATTAATTCTAGGTTTCGATAAGGTTAGCAAACAATTTTCAAACCCTAAAAAATTTTTAAGTGTGTCGACTAAAAAAATAAAAGGGGTACGCCCCATAAAAATTAAAATCGACTCATAAAAAAAATAATCCAAAACCCTAGATTAACCATATCAAACAACATACAATTATTCGTTTTTTACGCGTTTAGTAATTAATTACTGATTAAAACTAATGACTCGTGATGCCATTGTTGGAATTATATAACATGACATTCAATAAATAATCACAAAACATCAAAGTATACATGCGGAAGCGTATAGGATTTATTAACGAATAATTAATTAACATAAACAAGAATATGCGTACCTTACTTGATTCTAGCCGAACAAGAATCAAATCCACAAACTAGAAATTAGGAAGAACCCTAATTTGATTTAATTAGGATTATATGAATTACCCCTTACCGTTTTGTAATTCAATCCAAGAATACTAACAATATTGTGTTAGTACCACTTTCTTGTACACACGTACTATACCGAATTAAAGTAATTCTAGTTTTAATCAAACCAAATAACTTGAGTTGGAAAAAGATGTGGATCGACTTCCTTGGGGAAGTGTCGACCGATTTTGAGCAAAGAAAAACACACAAACAATTTTAGGTTTAGCTTATGAGTACAAGAGATACAAAACACAAGACCCCTAGCCTTGTATATATACTAAACTAAGCTTGGTGAACAAGTTTGAGTTTGAGTTGGGTTGGGTTTGGGTCCTCCCTTGGCCGATCGGTTATCACATCCCAAAGAGGATTCCGGAACCTTCCCAATATTTGCAATCTAGTCCTTTTCCAATTACATTTAACGACCGTTAGTCCATTACAACTAATTACTTAACGTCCGTTAGTTATTTCGTTTAATTAACAAATAAATACAACATTTATATTTAATTATTAACTTTAATTCTCATACGTAAAGTGTGCAATCCCGTGGTCTCGTGTTCGATCCTAACTCACGTCAACTAATTTATATCAATAAAACCAACAAGTTTAAGCCTATCTTATCATTTCTCATGTTAGTTAGACATATGAGTCAATGTTCTTTTCATTTATGCGATTTCTAAAAGGTGAAAGTCTAGCATCTTTTTGCTTTGACTTATCTGAACTAATCGATATTTTGTGTTATTTTCGGGTCCTTTGTTGATGTCTACTTTGAACGGAACCGTTTGGTTGGCAGTGTGTGGAGTGTACCATTGACCACACTATAGTTCATAAACTAAAAAATTTGGAAAGTGTGAGATTTTTGTTTATGCAACATCTAATACTAATTTTTTGCAATTCTTTTTTCATTGTGCAACTTTAGTTTTTTAGCATATAAATATACTAGTCTCATGACCCGGTCGATGGCCGGGCTATTTTTTGTTGGAAAATTTAGTGCACTTATGGGATTAGTTCACACCGGTAATGGGTCGAGGTGCGGAGTGTACACCCATATGGTCCCGAACACCACGACTCTAATAGTGGTAATGGGTCGGAAGGATACATCGATGCAAGTTGGATCAAGAATAACAAGACAATTAAATCTACCGGTGGTCGGGTATTCCTACTTGGTGGAGGTGCAATTTCTTGGGCATCGAAGCAAACTTGTATCATCGGTTCAACAATGGAATCAATTTGTGGCTTTAGCGGTTGAATGGTTGAAAAACTTGCTTCTTGAGATTCCATTGTGGCCTAAACCTATAGCACCTATTTCTATCCGGTGTGATAATGCATCTACATTGGCTAAGGCATATAGCCGGATGTACAATGGTAAGTCTAGACACTTAGGTGTCGACATAGCATGATTCATGAGCTTATCATGAATGGGGTGGTATCTATAGAGTTTGTTAGATCTCAACAAAATTTAGTCGATCACTTGACGAAGGGTTTGGCTAGAGACTTGGTTATAAAGTCTGCTAAAGGGATGGGTTTAAGTCCAACTTAGTCATCGAATGCTAGGACACCCAACTCCATCCTAAGGAAACTTGGGAGCTGAGTTCAATGTGGAAAGTTGAACATTGATGGATTGGAGCACATGTTTTATTTACATCCCTAGGTTGTGCTCGAGAACTGCTTGAAAGGAGGATGAAGTATTTACTTCTTAATGGTTAATTTTCTTTGAAAAGTGCTTGGCGGGAGCATGAATAAAGAGGAACCACCTATGTAAATGTTGAAGTTTTGCCGCTTGAGAAGCTTTTGGACTTTAGTTTTACAACATTTATGAATTTGGATATGGACACATGGCTTGTATAGTGTCGGGAGCTTTTAAGTGTTGGAAAACTTGTGTGTATTTTATCTTGGTATTCAAATGGGTTGAAGGGTTCAATTCTTAGAACACCGATTCTCGAATATTTGAGCGTGTAATGTACTAAGATGGAAATTCAATCCTCATGATATTTTCGTTTATGCACATGTTTTGTTTAATGTTTGTTTTCGTGCAAAGGAAGTGAACTAAATTTGGGAGATTGTTGGAAAATTTAGTGCACTTGTGGGATTAGTTCACACCGGTAATGGGTGGGAGTGCAGTGTACACCCATATGGTCCATGAACACCACGACTCTAATAGTGGTTTGTCTTGATAGTCGGTGTTTCCACTGCTAGTGCCTAGTTAGCGATAGGCGGTGTTTCCACCGATAGTGCTTGGTTAGCGATGAGCGATGTTTCCACCGCTAGTACTTAGTTAGTGCGGATGGGCGGTGTTTCCAGCGAGTGTTATGAAAATCTTTGGTGGTATGAAAGTCTTGCTAGTGTGAAAGTCTTGTAGCGGGCATTGACCTATTCAAGTGGCGGTTACAGCGCATAATGACCACGTTTAATTGGTCATGTAACCACTAACAACTATAATGGGGATAATTATGAGGCGATTAATGGGCGATTAATTCTCTTAATTCCATTAGACTAGCTAAGAGTATTTTCCTATAAATAGGAAATCGATCATGCATGAAAGAATATCTGAAACGATTAACACTTCTAAGCAAAGGGTTATTGATTTGTGCCTAATTCAATAACATACATTTGGTCTTATCCCAAGTAGATATTCGTGATACCCAGGCATTAGGGTCGAATAGTTTACTTTGGAAAGTGATCACACGATTCCAAGTGATATCCGGTAACCACCTAGTGGTATTGCATTTGCTATTGATTGTCTTAACCCTGTTCTGGGAACTAACCACCAACAGTTTCATGTAAATTGGTAAATATTACTCCCTCTGTCCCAAATTATAAGTCCATTTTGACTTTTTCAAACTCTTTTTATTTCAACTTTAACTTTAAATATTTTTTTTCGTGTTATATAATACTTGATAAAAAGTATACCAATAAAAATGCATTTAAAACACATATCCATTTATATATTTTGCATCAAGTATTGTTTAACACGAAAAAAAAATTAAGGTCAAAGTTGATATAAAAAGACTTTGAAAAAGTCAAAATGGACTTATAATTTGAGACGGAGGAGTATTAATTTATTTTAAGTTTGGTTATAATAAATTTGATATAAATGTTTCAATGGTAGGTCGGATAAATATTTTCCCTTAAACGATGGACATGAATGGACATACAAAGCGCCGATGGGCGGGCAAGCTTCATGTTATATCCGTTTATCATTTATAATTGATTATAAAGAGTAGTTAACATGATAATTATTGTAATCATACATCGTAAAATGTTCCTACCGACTAATTTTTGCTTTTTGAGATACAAATAAATCCAAATGAGCTGCGTGAAAAAAAAACTATCGAAAACATTGATTCATAATATTTTTAATTTGCTTGTTTTTAATGATCATAATCTTCGTAAAGAGAACTATAGAATGAAGTATAAAAGATAAACATTTAGTTGTCATATATGTATAAGAAAATGCAAAGAGTGTAACATATATTGTTCAAAGCATCAAATTATTACATCTTTATAACAAAAATATTTATGACTAATATTTGTTTTGAACACTTAAAAAAAACTAAGTTTATACATGATATTTCAAAGCTTGTGATTGTAGATTCCCATTAGACACAACTTTGAGCTTGTTAATCCTTTTTGTGGCTCTCCGCTCACTTTGAAGATCCTCATAATCTGCAAACTATAATGAAGTTCCCTCAGTCGAGTCTGGTTCCAGGCTTAAATTACAAATGACAGTCTTGAGGTTTGGATGAACAAAATTGGTTTTCACATATTTAAGACACCACATTAATTTCTACATTTGAAAAATGGACACCATATGTGTTTTTCTATTGGAAAGTTAGATAAGTACCTTACTCAATTCTGCCAATTTTTCAGTGTTGATACCCGGTCATCTCCACCAGTCAAGTTGGTAATAATTTTACTAAGTTCTGGATTGCAGTAAGATATCCATCTTTTGGGTGTCACCCCGTTCGTTTCCTTTTGAAATTTATCAGGCCAGAACTGCATTAGTTGGACAACACCACAAACAGTTTAATATGTGTGAGAGTAATCTAACAATGAACGATATATTTACCTTATAGAAGTTGCTGAAGACATCTTGCTTTACGACCTCACTATGAATCTCAGCAAAAACCATTGACAACATGGCCACCAACGACACACATATTAACCATACAAACCTTTAGGAATGACTCACGATTTCGACCTTTCAACACTATATTATAAATTAATGTATTGTTATGGTCACAAAATTCTGATTAACTATTTTCGTAACCCTATTCCCAATCTTCTTATGTGGTTACTTTAGCATGTTTTGCCCCACTCCTATGCTTAAACAATTATAAAATCGTAACTTTTGACTTACCAATAACCAACACAATAACAGATTGACGCTTAACCCATGCAAACACAAGTGGAATTAAAAAATAAGAATTCATATTGAATTGAAATTATGAAAATAGATTTACAATAATATTATTATTCTTACACGAACCCTGTCAAGAACTTCTCGCGCAGCAAATCCATCAAAAGAATCTGCGAGCTTAGGATATTATATACTATACTTTTAATTTTTAGTTAAAGCTTTATAATTTCGTGTACATGTATACTATACCTTTATTTTGCATCATTATATACTACTGAATCCAGGTGAGCAAAAAAATTGACAAACAACCTAACATATTGCCTAGGATTAAAATATGATCAGACTATAAAATTGAACCAAATGAATAGGAGAAAAAGATATATTCACCTTCATATCGAATCGATGTTGATTTTAAAACTAAAATTAACAATTGCACACAAAAGCTAAACCCTAAATTCATCATACACCAAAATTGAACCACAAAAATGCCAAATGTGTATTTTTTAGAAATGTAGTGGTATATGCTATTAATGCAAAATTCATTATACATTGGATCCAAAATGTTTGAAGTTTAAGTATACATACTAAAACTACCCGTCTTGACCAGTGATCCAACTCGGTGGTCCCGCCCATTTTGCCACTCTAATGCAATCGATAAAAGTCGACTTATTATAACCGTCATCTTTAACACCATTCATCTTTTTCCCCAGGACTAAAAAGTTCGTCCGTCAAATTTTTGAAGGTCGACTTAGAAGTCACTAAAGAGGTAATTGTATATACCATTTCTATATAACAAAGCCGGTTGTGAAACCTCCTACATGAACTAAACTAATAAACATTAAAATCTTATATAAGAAATTCTAAAAATCATTGAAAATCGGCCCTTCAACCTCAAGTGAGCTATTCAATCAAATGCTTGTTAAGACCGACACACGAAATCGTCATTGGCCCAATTTTTGTTAAGTATGGGAACAAATAAATTGGTATTGCATTTTAAGTCATTTTCATGTACTCAAAAGCAACGTTGAAAATATTCAAAACATGCAAAAAAACTAATTATTTTCAAACTTATACTTAGTGTAAGGCCTCTCTTCAAATAAGCGACAACATGTGCTTTTCTCTTCCACCATCAGTCATTATTTTCTCTTCCATAAAGTGTGTTATGATATTCGACCATTAATTAAAGTTTAAAAATATTTGTTTGTCTTATAAGTAATGGCTATCGAGCTCAATTGTATGTTAAACCTAACATTTTCCCCATGTGCCTGTTGATATAGTAGTACAGTTCATTGTCACAAAGGAATCACTTGATAACATAAAATACATAAAGCTACTTGTGATTGCATTTTATATCATAAAATACATAAAGCTAATTACCATGTTTGGGAAAAGTAACCAATTTTGTATCCATGCCAGTTAATTTTGGCATAAACCGCTTGATATGTTCTCCTACTGCTTCATCTACTTTAAGCGTTTCACAATCAAAATAAATCCCAATGTTGCTCTTCCGTTGCTTCCCGTCAACCAATTTAACAATATTTGTGAACAATTGAACCTTGTGAGCATAAACAAACCACAAAGTTATGATACTATATTAACAAAAACCATTTTTTTAGTCTAATTGATGATGTATGTATGCTTACCCATGAGCATGATCAACATTACATAACCGAGCAGCATCATGGCCTTTTCGTTCAACCACTACATCTCGTTCTTTCTTGCTCTGCAACATGTAAGACTCATTACAAACACTATTGTAGCCAACCTTCAAAATAATGAATCACGCTAAAGAGAAACAAACATGACATACATGGTAGTCCATTATAGTCAGTTTGACCAAGTGATACTCCCCACCCATACTGCATACCCTTTCACAAGCTATCTCTATTTACACAGTAAGACATTTATTAGAACCAAAAAACAAAGGCATACTTCTCTACTAAAATCAAACACAAAAACATCCCCACAAAACTTCTTTTCACGGGCGACACAAGTAATCAAAGGGGTGTTTGCATTGCTTTTGAAAAGTAATCAAGGGGTGATTGGGTGTAAATAACATATGTCAAAGAGGCATAATAACATAATGCAAAAATGTAGTAATTAGTAAATAATACCAGTGCCATGAATACCAGTGCCATGAATGCTGTAACAAACAGAAATCGAAAGATGTACAAAATGACCGAAAATTGACCCATCCGGTAAAATGCTATTGATGCCATTCCTTCCATTTTCACAGCTTGTATATATACAGGATTGCACTACAACAGAGAAAGGTGATTACTATAATTATGTCGCTATTGGTGTTTCTATTTTGTGTGGTATTTGCAATATTCTGGGTATGGACTCGAACGGAATCACATATGTGGGTCAGTCAAGACATTCTAACTATCATATTCCAGGTTGCTACAGTGCTTCTTTCATATACTTCATGACTAATTCATATAAACAATTACTTTTAATTAAATTAAAATGAAAGAGCTTTAATCGATTGTTTAAACATTAAAGAAAAAACATAAAAATTAGGGCAAAAGAAATACATACATGCTGAAATCAATAATGATGATAGATGAAATAACTTTACATACCTAATTTCTTGTCAATGGATGGTTGATTTCTTGTTAAGGATTATGCTTAATCATAATTTTTTGTTAGCTTGGATATTAAAATTAGGTTTGCGTGTGTTTAGGTTATTTTAATCTCACAAATCTTGAAAAATAAATAATTGGTTGATTTGGTGCGATTGTTTTGGTTCTGAATCAAAATAATACACGATTTGGTGTTTTGATGGTTATGAATCTCGACGATTTTTTTATTAACGATTCAACAAAAATGGTTTCCGATTGCGTAGGTTTAATTTTGGGGAGATTTGAATAAAATTGATATGCTACTGAGAATCAGGGATAGAGTTGGGAGTTATAGGAGGGAGTGTGAAAAGCGTGTGTTTGAGTGACAAGTGTGGTTTCCACGTATTTAATTATGACAGCATGACATTCTTTCATGCCAAGTGGCATATGTGACTTGGCAAGTTCTTCTAATATATATATGAGAAGATGCCATATTCTCACAAATTTTAGGTCCATCGTGCTCAGCAAGATTTAAATTCAACTATTTTCTGAAAGCTTTCATACAATTTACATGAGGCTAGTGAGGCGCCTTCATTTTTGCCTTGTTTGATACATGTAACTTGAGGGTAGCAATTTCAAATAACAAAACTAAAATGAGTTAAGATTAAAACTAGAAGGATAGTTTAAACAATTAACTTGCTTAATATATGAGTTATGTTTAATTGACATTCTCATGCTTATTTTCCAATCCAATGAATTCTTAATTTATGTGGTAAATCTTGTTGTGTACTTTCAAAGAATTTTATGGTGAAACTCAAATGTTTCGAACTACCTTCAAAATGCTTCTACTCTAGCCTTCTAACATTTTTAATTGTGTAATTCTAGTTAGAGTCGTGAGGAATTTAACATGATCAACCCGTTTCCATGTTAAGATTTGAATGTATGAACCCATGAAAATGACCGGTTAACCTATATATAACACAAAGTTTTAGCACAAATCAAAACTTACTTGAATTGAATCGTTAGTATAGAATGCAATTTTTTATTATGAAAAAACACGAGGCGCATTGATCCATACATTAGAGCGACACATTCATTGTTAGTCGATACATTGAGCCGATTTCTAAAATAGTCTTTGTATTCTATATATTTTAGTGATTCTATCATTATTAATCAATCGGTGGTAACAAGTCATCTGGACTTAGTGACACAATCTTGTCCCTTAATACGTCTATTAAGACTTTGTCGCTAGAACATAATCGTGTAGTTGTAACCACCTTGAAAAAACATACCTTACTCCAACTTAGAAATAATTTGGCTTATATGAACCGATAAACAAAAGTCAAATTGAACTTGTCTCATGGGATAGAGACAAAGGTTGATGAATGTTGTTTTGGATATGAGCAATTCGAGTTGGCGGGGCAATGTATTATTCAGGTTGGTATAGATTCCTTGCATTGAGACTCGATCTTTTGATGTCGTCGTGAATTGTGATCCTAGGTTTTCAATGTCCCTAGTTCTTGCTTCAATATATATGTGTACATGTACAATTTTCTATTCGGAAAGTATATTGCGGTATATGTGTCAATGTGTTCAACTAGTTCCAACTTCTTATTAACGTTGTCTATAATGGGTAGTTGCTCGTTTTTACTTATAAGTAATAGACTAAAATACACCGTTGGTCCCTAAACTTGGTCATACGTATCGCAATGGGACAAAGCTGGGCATTATCATCGTGGGGAGTCCAAAACTTGGGTTTTTAATGTCAAACTCGTCCCTTGACCACTAATGCCAAAGTCAATGTCTGATTTTTGTCATGTAGTCGAGGGTATTTTAGTCCATACACATTTATACTTTTGTCCCATTATAAATTCTTTTGGTTTTCTTCATCTTCAACCGAAATTTTAAAACCCGAAATTTATACCACTCCAGATTAACTCCTTTTGGTTTTCTTCATCTTGAACCCATAAATTTTAAAACCACAACTTCACTATAAATAACCCCATCACGATTATTGTGAAAGGTTTTATGGATATTTTAATATCGTATGACCGGATTCGAACTCGAGACTTGAGATTGCACACATTACGTGTGAGAATTGATGTTAAATAATTAATATATATAAGCGTTATTATTATTAATTATTAGTCACGAAATACACATAACGATAGTTAATATTTAACGAGGTTTGGCTAACGGTCGTTAAATATAAACTCGAGGACTAAAGATGAAATAATGGACAAGAAGGATCTAGAACCCCTCTTTGGGAGCCTAGGCGGTCGTGGGTAGGAGAAGCCAAGGGAGACTTAACTTGTTCTCCAAGATTGGTTACCTATATACAAACCCTTGTATTCATTCTAACCTAATCTTGGTGACTTGCAAACCTAATTTCTCTTCTCCTTTTCCTCTTTCTTGTGCTTGGCCGGTCGTGTACCTCCCTCACATAGGGATTCGATTTGTCCAACTCAAGAATAAGTGTTTGGTTTGTTTGTGATCAAGAACCTAGTCTTTCACTTCAATTCAATATTAGTATGTGTGTACAAGAGCGAAGGACAAATACACTTGTGTTTGTGGATTTCTTGGTGGTCGACTTTTGTGGGTCGAATTTTATTAAACCCTAAACTAGGGTTTTGGGTTTTTGTTCCTCATTCACATTAACGTGTGTTTCTTGATTTGCTAAAAGGTACGCATATCATTATTCGGTTAACTACTTACATATATTATTCCTATTACTTCCGCTGCATGCTTTGATGATGTTTACTTGCTTTTGTAATTGTTATGATTTGTAAAACCTAACAGTGGCATCACGAGCCGTTAATATGATGTAATTAATTACCGAAACACATAAAAATTGAATTTTTATGATTATTGCATGCTTTTATTGGTTTCTAGGGTTTTGAAATTGGAAACCCTAATTTTTTTTTTTTTTAATTTGGTCGATTACCCTAATTTAATTTTATTAGGTTTTAATTTTGTAAAACTTGTAGAAACCCTAGGATTGCATGTATATTTTATGTGGTTTTAATGAATAATTGTTATGTGCCATGTATTATGCGTATCTTGGGTTATAATTGTTATGAGGAATCCATGGCGGAACATGCATGTTTTGCTATGGGTTATTTTATTAATTGTTAAGTGATATATACACATGTTTATTTATTTGATAATTATTGAATTGGGGAAGACCTCAATTATACTAATAAAAATTCGTTATGTGCTATTTGGTATACTATTGACTTTGGCTTACGCAATCGACTTGTCGATGTATGTGGATCTTCTACCTAGTAGTTGAAAGCCCTAGTTGATGTATGCATTATTTACGCCTAGAATTGTTTATTAACGTTTATCGTAATAATTATGCATGTGTCTAATTGTGTTATATATGTTAAATTGTTTAGTTATATGTTTATATATTTGAGTTTATTTAATTTTTATTAAAGTGCTTTTTTGTTTATAGTGTATGACATGTTAGTAAGCAAAAAGGGTTTTTTGTGAATAGAAAATTAAATGGACTAAATAATGGCGAAATTGATTTGTTTTCTAAGTATTAAATCTTGAACTTTTAATCGATTGATGCGACTGTACTAAATGGTTAGTCGGCTCACCAATAGAACAAACTAGAAAGGGGTTTAAAGAAGTGCATACAGTCGCGCTGAAAGGATGTCTAAGGTTATGCTTGACGCTTACGGTCCTCTGCCTCTACAATCAGTTCGATTGGAGCTACCTAGTATAACCATTCTATGTACGAAGCATCTTAGTGCAAAGTTGTAAGTTTCTCAACGCATCGATTAAAACTTTGTAGAATTTAATCTTAGCAATTAAAATACAAGTAAGTTTTTTTCGTAAATTTTGTGTTATAAAGTTGTATGCATGCTTCTTTATACATAAGTTTTGATTACATGTCAAAATTTGTACCCTTTAAATTTAAGTTTATGCCATCTAATGATATGGAACACTTGAAGTTGTAATTTAGTTATGTGAGACCTTGAGCTAGATTACGATAACAAGGTGAATCTTTATGTTGTGTGAGACCTCAACTTAATAATTTGCGGTTCTAAATTAGACAACTTAATTAAGTTAGTTAGTGAGACCTATAACTTAAGGCATAAGATGGGATAAAACATGCTTACGTTTTGCATAATTGTTTGGCAAAACTGTAAATCCCATAATTTTTAGGAATTGAAAACTTGTTTGTCAATTATTGTTTTTCAACAATTACCTATTCTATACTTTCACCACTAGCAGATCAATTGATGTGGTGAAACTATGATAATGAGGGTCCTAAATTCAAGGAAAATTCTATGGTTAATATGAATATTGACCAAAGGGTATTTTATTTTCTTGAATGTTTATTTATCGAGAGTACTAACTTTTGAACTTTTATTTTTCAGAGAAATGGCTCAAGCTGAATCTCTTGCACTAGCCTCGCCGTTCAAATTTATGTTTGATCGAGAGAATTGACCGTAGCGAATTTCAATGATTGGTATCGGCAACTCGAAATTGTCTTGAGGGTTACCAAAAGACCGGATTATTGACTCGCCTTGTCCTCCGAACTGCGGCAAATGCTACTGTGAAGCACGAATGCATGGCAAGCAGTATGATAGGTATAATGAGGTCGCATGCATTATGCTTAGAGTATGACTTCAAACTAGCAAAAGCAGTTTGAGAATTGCTTCCTCATCTCATGCTCGCCGAACTTACTCATTGTTTGAAAAGCCTGTGATGTAGAGTCAGTATGACTTGATAGATGCCCTACAGGTTGCAAGCAAGAAGAAGGAAACCTGAGTGCCCATGCGGAAATGATGGGTTACATGGACCATTTCGGAGACTCAATTACGTCTACCCTAATGACGTACAAATTGGCACGATCAGCAGATCCCTTGACAAGGAATTTGATGGTTTCGTGCGCAATTACAATATGCATTGCACGGGAAAGGCAGTTAGTGAGGTAAATGCAATGCTCGTTGACTATGATGAGTGTCTAAATACTCATCATTTTGTATAATCTAAAGCGCAAAATCATCGAAAACACTCGAAACACATCAAAATGATCAAAATATCACAAATCAGTGTTTTATGTGTTTTAAATGCAAAAATATCAAAATCAGATGAAAAATGTATCAAATTTGCAAAATTGGCAGTTTTAGTCCCCCAAGTTTTAAAAATTGTCAAATCTAGTCCCTGGAATTCAAAAATGTGGAATTTTATCATTCAAGGTCCCTGAAGTATTCTAAGTTGTAAAAAATGATCTTTGAATGATTCTTTGGTCAATTGGCAAGAAAGGTCCTCAAACTTTGGAAAATTGCAAAACTAGTCCTTGGACTTTTAAAAAATTGATTTTATGCAAAAAAGGTCTTTGTTCTATCAAAGTTGTCAAGTTTGGTCCTTGTGAGAAGTTTGGAAAAATGGCATTTTCAGTCCTTGAGTTTGGATAAATTACATGTTTGGTCCTTGTGCTAACTTAACCAAGCGGACACTTATATTTAACCAAATCAATCCATTAAATACATATCCAAGCCCATCTCCAATTGACCCCCACCCTTGAGCTAGGTCAAAACCAAAAAGACCCCGGTCATATTCAATTGTGACCCCCTTTGTATTATTAAAGCTCGGTCAAAGAAAGTCAAACCAAGGAAAAACCGCCCAAAACCAGCTACTGTAGCTCTCCCTCTTCCACAGCTGAAACACCAAAACCAGTCCTGGTTTTCCATCCTTTTCAACACCCCTCCCTTACCTTGTCCCCTCCACCTCCTCTAAACTCCAAATACCTTTAATTGATTGAACCAAACCCAATTAATGATAAAACCTGCTTTGAAGATATTTGGCGCCAAAATTCCAAGTGTATGGTTTTGATGAGTTTGAGTGATCCAATGGCTAGAATATGGTGGGAAGCAATCAGAGGACATCAGAGATGCAAAAAAGTCATTATATAGAGAGAGAGATGCAATGTATTTGACTATCTAGTGTAAAAATTTAGTTTTCTATGTCGTTTTAAGTGTTTTTCAAGTTAAAGTGTAATTTAAAGCTTTTAAGCATTCTGTTTAAGTATTTCAGTGTATTGTGAACCTCTTTTAATAAGCAATTTTAAGTTTTAATCATATCTTAAGTTTATGCAAAATTTCATCTTTATGCAAAATTTCATGAATCATCAAATGTTGTTGTTAGGTGTTTGTATGGAATGAACTAGATCACTTAAGCTCCTAGAAAGCTTAATCAAGCTTTTAGATACAGTTAAAATCAGTTTAGAATCAAAATAGAAAATCACCAAAAATCCAAATTAAATAGTTCAAAAAAAAAAACACATGGAGAAGGTGATCACAATGGGCAGGTAAATCATGGATGGCCTTGGGTTAGTAGCTTTAGTGGTAAGCTAATAGGGTGTTCATTGGTTACGATTCTCGGTTTAAGCTTGGAAAGCTTTTGTAAGTTTTATATTCACTTTTGCATTTCACGTGGAAGTTGTTTATTAGCTTAATTTTCATTTCTTTATGTTCACTAAGTATAGTTAAGTGTATCTAATCCTTAAAATCAGTTTGTTGTTCTTAAAAATTTGTAGTTTATAAAATCTCATTTTGACAGTTAAAAGCTCATTTAGATCATTAGTGAGTTTAAGGATGTTTTGGTTGTTGTTTTAGGTTTCATTAGTTCTAATATAGGATTATACAAAGTCTATAATCAGTTTTATGGTTTAAATTGGTGTTTAGCTTTGAAAATCTTCAAAATAGTTATATAAAGGCTTGTTTGGTTTTGTCAGTCAAACTGTGTTATAAAGTGTTTATGCTATCACTTTTGGTTGTTCTGTGTTCAGCTCAATCCTAATAACTCACCTAAGTCATAAAAACCAGTTCTTGTTCTTGAAAAAGTCAAAATCTCATATGATCTCATCTCTGTTGATTACTGTTGGAATTTTATGACCCAAGATCTTGATTTTGTGTTTAAAAGTTGTTAATCTTGCTCTAATCAGTCTTAACATACCTCAAAGCAACATATTCAGTGATTAGTAGTGAATCAAAGTTCATCTAAGTCAAACTTTTGGTTTTGAACAAAAGTCAAAATTTTCATTAAGGTCGTTTTTGAATAAAAAAGATAATTTCACTGTGGGTTTAATTATAAGTTTTAGCCTAAAATCTCTTGGGATATTAAAGTTTGGTTGCTAAAGAAAAATAGAAAAATACTAGCTATCTTTGAATCAGCTTTTTAAGTGCTTTTTGATTAGCTTTTTGTTGGTACCTAGTCTAAAAAGCATCACATGCGCAAGTTGGTTAGTCCATATTGATAAGCTCACATAGAGCTTATTAATTGCTCAAATCTTGTAATTTTGGTTCTTTGGATAGACTACGGTCATCTTGAAGTATCAAGTTTGGTTCTTCATTTTGGAACTTGTTTGCTAGGGTGCAAAGAAGCTCTAGATTGTCCCATTTCGTGTAATAGCCAAGTGCTTATTGTCTTTGTTCTAGCTTTTCAGTGTGTTATCTGTTCCTTTTAGCTTCATTCTAGTTCATCTAGCTTGTTTGTAGCTTATTTGAGCTTTTGTGTCGGTTGTAAGCTTGTTTGAGCTTATTTCACAAAATAAGCTCATTTAAGCCTTATTGAGCCAATAAGCCATCAAAACTGCTTATTGGTGACTTATAAAATTTTGTCTTTGTTAAAGTTTCATAATATCAGTATTAAAGTAGTTTTCAAAATAAAATCCAGAAAAGATCAATTAAAAACGGTGATAGCATTTATTTAATAGTTTTAGCTTTTTGATTTTTCTTTTTAGCTTATTAATAAGCAAATCTTGTTTTCTATTTTTCTTAGTTTTCTGTCATCATATAGTATTTTTAGAAAAAGTTTCATATTTTCTCTATCTTTTAGTATTTATTATAATTTTAATTAGTTAAAATAGTAATTAATTAGTAATAAATAATTAAAAGCATAAAAATATATTTTCAGTTTTAAAATTAGTTTTATTATATTTTAGATTTTCCAAGTTAAAATTTTATTTTTCCAAGTTTATTTTATATTTTCTAGTAATTAAGTGTATTTTAAATAGTTATTAATTAGTAATAATTAAATAAAAGGGAGAAAATATATTTTTAATTTTAAAATTAGTTTTATAGTATTTTAGATTTTTCTGAATCATAAGTTTATTTTTCTAGCCTTATTTTGTATTTTCTTCTATTTTAGAGTATTTATTAAATAGTTAAAATAGTTTTAATTAATAATAATTAATTAAATAGTGTTAAAAATAATTTTCTTTTCTAATAATTTTCTTTTATTTTTAGGATTTCAAAATGTTATTTTATATTTTTAGGTATTTTATTTCTTAGTTTTCACTTTTTTTATTTTGTGCGTCTACGTAGTTTTAAAACTTACGTTTCTTTCATCGATTGTTGTGCTTTCGATTCGTATCCTATTCCTTTCCAATCAATCGTGAGTGTAATTTCTAATCAAAACCTTTATAGATCACTATCCTTAGTGATCATTCTATCCTCCGAGTTTGTTTTGACACACCATTGAGTCTCCTTGGGACATAACGACAGGAATTCATTGTATTCTCGATCTTCATTGTATTTGTGTCTAAACTGTTTTAAGTCTTACATTTGGTCATTCACAAGTGGCGGTTGTGTGATTAGACTTGACTAGTTCGGACGAGATCAAATTTTGGCGCGACTGGAGGCTTTAGCGTGTGTTTAGCCATTTTCGGATCCATTGTTGCACATACCCACCATTTGTAAAAGTTTTGTAAAGTTAAAAAAAAAAAAAAATCAAAAAGTTCATTAGCACTTTTCCTAAAGTGTTAAAACTCCAAAAATATAAAACAACAAAACAATCGGGCGTTTTCTATTTTGTATTCTCTTTTAAGGTGATTCTTGAAGAGATACGATTTGGTTAAGCAGGACGATAACAAAATATTGTCCAAAAGTTTTTAAACCCATCTACACAAATCTATACCTCGTCTTTCGGTGGTACTTAATATATACATAAAATCAACCACCGCAAATCAAGCGATTACTACCTAGCGGGGTGCGACCATTAATAAGTTCGAACATCGATTTAAAACTTGCCTTTGTGTCACTTGTGATTTGGTGTACCTTTTCAAAAAGCCATTTCATTTGTGATTATTGGTTAAGTTCACTTGTGTTTTGCCTCATTTGTTTTGAAAATTGATTTTTATACATAGTGCATGCGTACTCGTTCTTCCAGTTCTACAAGTCCACTTTCGAACTTGGAAAGATTCCTCGTGAGACGTGAGGACGTTCGGCTCCTTGACCGTGTTGAGGAATGTCTACCACCACCACCACAGTCGAAATGGCGGAAGACAAACCCATGAATGAGCTTCTCCGAGAACCCATCGAGGGTTACGGAGATGCCATTGTTGTTCCGACCATCGTGGGCGACACTTTCGAGCTCAAAACCGGGTTGCTTAATCTAGTAACCCAAAGCCAATTCTATGGTTTTGAGCGGGATGATCCTCATGCACACATTCGATGGTTTAACAAGATTGCATCTACCATCAAGTACAAGAATGTCCCATGAAGCTATCAAGCTTCTTATTTTCCCATTTTCTCTAGGGACAAGCACGGAATTGGCGAGAAACAACCCCTCGTTACATAGAGACATGGGAAGATCTCGTCACCAAATTGATTAACGAGTTCTATCCTCCATCCCGAACCACAAGTCTTAAGAATGAGATAATGAAATTTTCTCGAGATTTGATGAATCATTCGGGAGGCATGGGATCGTTACAAAGAGTTAACCATGAGTGTCGCATCACGGTTTTACCGACTTAATGCAAATGGATACTTTCTACAATGGTCTCAATCGGACCAATCAAGACTCTTTGAATGCCTCCGCGGAGGTAATTTCTTGAGCAAGACCACCAAAGAGGCCTTGCGGATCATTGAGAACAAATCTCAAGTCCGTCCTTTCGAGCAAAGACATATCGGTCTCATCTGGACCTTCTTCTTCTTCATCCCGTGAGTACATCTAGCACCGATGCTAAGATTGATAAACTCACGAGACATTGTTCGAGCTTTGGTTCTTGCTAACCAAAAAGTGACCTTCACTCGGACACCAACACATCTTGAAGTGAAGAAAGTTGAGAGTTGTGTCACTTGTGGTGGTCCTCATGCTTACTACAATTGTCGCGCCACCGATGGTAGTCCTTTTGAGGCCAATGCTCTAGCCGGTAGTTCACGACGAGGAGGTAATCAATACCGTCCTCAAAATGAACCACACTACCGTGCTAACACTAATCGAGCACCACCGGTTTCAACCGAATCATAACATGCAAAACCGGAATCGAACCAACCAAGAATGAGCGAAGGTTATCAAAACCAAGGTAATTTCTATCTGGACCCAATCAAGGTTTCCAACATCAAAAACCTTCATCAAAACAATTTCAATCGAGGAATCAATTTCATGGGAATATGAATCCTAATCAAGGGAATTTTGGCTATAATCAAAACATACGACCTCAAATTGTCCCTCCAGCTCCTCCAGTCATTACTCCTCCAGGACCATCATCGATGAGTTATCAAGCAGTTCATGAAATCCCAAGATGAAATGAGCAGGTTGTTGATCGATCGGATCGGCGATCTTAAAAGTCTTTAGATGATCAACCCTCGGGCTCGGAAAACTTCCGAGCAACACGATCGCTAACCCGAGGGGCGATGCAAAGCGATCACAACCAGTGGTGTTTCATATGATGGACTGCTGTTCCTACTACCTCTTCTTCTTCTCTCCCCAAAGGTAGTGGCCGGTGAACCTCAGACACACAATGGACCTACGACTCAATGCCCCTCCTCCCGTGGCAATGAGTCAAGTTACCAAAACAACGGACAAAGTGCATTATTCTAGCCCACGGTACACGACACGTCCAACCTTCGGTAGTCCAACCTCAAGTAGTCCGAAACCCAAGTCAAATCAAGGAGTTGTTTTGAACCTCCCAGTAGCTCTGTTGAGAATCAAAATCCAAATCTTCTATTCCTTACCCATCACGTTTGAATGAGCAAAAGCTCGCGAAAAGCTAGTCATCAAATGGATAAATTTTCCAAAATTTCCAAGAGTTACATTTGACATAAGCTTCGGATGCTATCATGTTGATGCCAAGTTTGCATCGACTCTCAAACACATGTTAAGCAATAAGGAAAAGTCGTTTGAAATGGCAAAACTCCATGAACGAGAACGCTCGTGATTATTACAAGAAGCTTCGGAAAAACTTGGAGATCACGGAAATTTCTCCTACCTGTATTCGAGGAATGGTTGAATGCTTTGCCTAGCAGATCTTGGTGCAAGCATAAACCTTATGCCTTATTCGGTGTGGAAGAAACTTTCTCTTGAACTTACTCCTACATGCATGACTCTCGAGCTTGCGGATCGTTCCATATCCCGTCCTCTTGGCATTGCAGGGACGTATTTGTAAGTAGGAAAGTTCCATTTTCCGGTGACTTCGTGGTTGTTGATTTTGATGCGATCATCGGGTTCCTCTCATTGTTGGTCGAGGATTCACGAGAACGGGCCGTGCTCTCATTGATGTATTTGAGCGAAATCACATTGCATGTTGGTAATGAAGTGTCACCTTCAACCTTGACCAAACTTGAGGTACTCCGCAAACTATGATTACGATCGGTTAACCGAATAGATATCGTTGATGTTGCTTCGAAGAGTACTCTCAAGAAGTTCTTGGTTTTTCTCATAATTACGTGAGTGAGGATTCCACCACATCTTCTCAACCTATCATAGCCAATTCTACTCCTTCTCTCACTCCGTTTGAGGCGACTTCATCTTAGATGAGATTGAAGCATACTTGGCTAGTGATTACATTCCTTGGGAAATTGATCACGCTCCAATTGATATTGAGGGGACATACTTCTTATTGAGAAGTTGCTCAATGATGATACATCATCAACCCCTCACTCTAGTGATTCAATCCGGATGAGATTAATCAAAATGAGATTAATGCGGAGGAGATATTCTTCTAAAGAAGTTGTCAACCGATACTTCTCCTCCTCTCCTCCCATCAAACTTCATAACAAGGAAGTTAAGTCGGTTGAGAAAGCGAAGAATTTCACGAGGTTGAGCTTAAGGACTTACCTCCTCATCTCGAGTATGCATTTCTAGAAGGTGATGATAAATTACCCGTCATTATTGCTCGAGATTTGAGTAAAGATGAAAAAGCTGCTCGTAAAAATCTTGAAGTCACACAAGCAAGCTATAGGTGATGATGAATATAATAAACATATATATATCAAATAAACGCAGCGGAATCATCACCAACAACGGATCCATATTGCCATATGATCAATCAAATAAAACATAGATAAGGTTTATACCTTTGTAGCGTGATTCGGTTGCAAGACACCAATCACCACCACGAATGGAACCAAGAAACCAAAAGACCAATAAGGTTGGTCTTTCCCAATGAATGAAACACACTACACGTCCAACGAACACCCTTTGATGCTAGTCTAAACCTTTGATCCAATCCTTGCACAAGACTACTCTTAGAATTATCAAGGAGAGAAAAAACCAAAACACAAAACCTATTGTGTGTGTATTTTTTGGACGTTTCAAGAGAGGAGGGGAGGAAGAGTTCTTAAGATCAAATTGTAACTTATCAATTATAATCAATCATCATCAATTCTCATCAATTAGTATTAATGCTAATTGATGTCAAATCATAAGATACACATTAGGTCCTTCAAAGTCCAAATACTCCACTTAACCCCCTTATGAAATAAAGGTTATTCATAATGTAAATACGATAAATACATTATGACAATGGTGTCTAAGTGTATATGTGTGTGACCCCATAGGCTCACATATGACTAGCCATATAATTATTTATTATGACACGAGCATACCCCAACAGCTCCCACTTGCGACGTCATAATAGACAAGTAATTATACAAGCAATGGTTAGCGTCTAGCAACACGCCAATGGCCCTAGTGATATGTGAGGTTAGTTTCTCAAACATTTCATTAAATGGTTTATATGTCATATATCCCTTTGTTTCGATACCATGTTGAACTTTAGACATGGATCAAAAGTCATTCTAATGGTTCAACTATTATGTTCTCGATCTAGATATTGAACAAGATTACCAAGTGAATTAAGATTCATCTTAATCTCATTTGGGTACGCCATACAAACATCTGTTCAAATCATCGAGGGCCCAATAGTATCTAACTCCAAACCATGTGGAGGAACAAATCCTATTTTGATCAAGACGTGTCATTCATGTGCTTCAAATCATTCCCGATAGTGGCCTTTATAACTACCTTGTTCGTGATGCGTTTAACCATATCAAGGAATGAAACTCCACACATGCAAGACCCGCTTGCATCTCAAGTCTAAGGATAATAGACATAACCATTTTCGAGATTCACTATTTGACGCCGATCCATGCAAAGGTGAATACTCGTAGGTTGGGTCACCAATGCTCATCACCATGAACAACATGTGAGTTTGGCAAAAGGTCACCAACACACTCACAATTGTCTTAATTTGATGGTACTCCCGCATCACAACCGACAATGGACAAATTTTGAATGAAGAAAATCATTCATGGATTTAAACATGCAAATATAGAATATAGTTGATATAAATGAAAACGATAATAACCATTACATCAATTCATTATAAAATATAAACTGCTTAGTATTCCAATTATTCAAATACTAAAAAACAGATATGCATAAGACTACTTATAGGTCGGAAACTGATGTTCCCACCATGATCAAATTATGTTGTACAAGACAACAAGTAGTCATCTGAGTAAACCTTGAGAATACTTGTTTCAATATCCATGAAAGGTATGATGATTGTGCATTCAAGTACAATACTGAGTATTGCAAAGAATGCATTCCATAGGGTGTTTGACACTAGCAAAACACCTACTATAGACATTCATCTAAACAGTTTCTCAAACCGTAAAGTATTCTTATTCTTTTAATGTATAATGCATTAATGCTCTCAACGAGCACATCTAGTCAACAATGTCATCATTCATGATGATATGCTACCATGACTAGGTTTGAGCATCATTTCGCTTAAATAAGCATCAATGTATGCAAACGTAACAGAGATCCTCAAATATCCGTAAATGTTGAACATATATTTGGTCCTTTGTAGGTCCATTAGAATGTTCGTTTAACAATTATCTAATGACATTCACTTAGATATTTGTTGTTATCAACTCATCTTGCATTCATGCAAATGATATAATTAGTCCAATGCACAATATGATATACATAATGAATCCTTTAGTTAAACTTAAGGTTTCTATTCATGCTTTCAATCTTATCAGGTAAGATTGATTATTGAGACTCCCCTCAATAATGTTTCATATTGTGTCAGACTTAATAACCGCTTATGTTTATTCAAACAAACATATGTGACAAGGTTGCATGTTTTCTTTTCTAAAACTCTCAAGAGAAACTTCATTCCAAACTAAGGAATAAATTCTAGCTTAGATGGAATAATGTTTCTAATATGTCATCAACATATGAGATTTAAGAAAATAAATACAGTGCTCCCACTTGCTCTTAGTGTACTTCGTACTGATCTTATTTTAATCAAAATCAAATTAATGATTTTATGGTAAACTAAAGATCTTAGCTCGGAGATGCATGATCTAATCCACACTTGGATTCTTGTATCTTGTAGACATAATAAAGATTATATATATTCACAAACCCTTTTGAATACACATCGTCCTCGCAAATGTATTCAATAAGAAAAGAGTTTTGAAATCCTATTGTCACATTTCATTTACATGAAGATAAGTATGACAATTCATCATCTTTATACATTTAATATTTGCAGGTAGGAAGATTTAATCATAGTCAATTTCTTGAGTATGAGTAACTCATTTCACTACTCGTGAATTAAATGTGTGTACAAGTTTGTCCTTTTGAGTCTTCTCATTGAGAAACTCATTTTAACCTCACAGCCTAACCGATTGGTAAGAGATCAATCAAGCTTCATGAGTGATTGTCTTCCACGGACCGCATCTTATCATTCATAGTTTTGAGCCATTCATCGATTCAAAATCGATAATGCGACTCTTAGTTAGCGGTGTTCACAATGACCTCTAACTTATATCCCTTAGCATTGATATAAGACTATATCATTCGGTGCAAGAAGTTTCCTTTCGGATCTATGAATGAGAGATATCATACTATGGTTTAACATATGCATGTTCAACCATAGTGTGACATCAGCAAGTGTACCTAGAAGGTTGTGTATATTAGTTCTTGAACAACTTCAAGATCTAAAGGTGCTCCCACTTGCTTTGTACATAGAGACTAATCTCTAGATACACAGCATCTTGAGAAACAATAAATTGTTTTCAATTGGGACATCCACTATACATTAGTAGTTCTTGACTCCGGTTTGTTAATTACCTACTCTAAGGTATTTAACAAATTAAGAACTTCAATCAAGACATAATGGAATTCATCCCATTCCATAACACAATGGCGTCTTAAATACCTTCCAGATTGGAACCATATTGAGTGTACCCATGGCACATTCAATTTTCTAACCTTGATAGCTTTGGAGGTAAGAGAGTTTAAGTCATCAAAGATCAAACAATATCAATAGAGTTTGATTTTCCATGATGGACATACCATAATGATGTGATATTCCATGGGGATTGATATTGTGAGACTATCCCACAACTTATTAGATGAACTTATACTCTTTGGCTTACGAATCTGCCAACCAAGTCAAACCAGATGGCATCAATAGTGTTTTTAGCCCATTGCATACTTAATTTACAAGTCGTTGACCAAGTCAATAACTTCATGTGCATGTTTTGACTAGAAAACATAAACATTTAATATATTACTATACGTCATACGTCATTTACAATTTAATGACTTCATGTACATGTATTTAACAAGAATACATAACAAGTTAACGACTTACTTTACGTTATAAGTCTTTCAACAATTAACAGACTTGATGTTTAAGTCTTTACAAGAAACCTAAACATATTCAAGTAAAGCAATTTAGAGTAGCGACTCTTGACCTCAATAGTAATTTCAAGTTAATTTCATACTTCAAGATTATGACTTTACAATAATACATAATCATATTTATGAACAATTCGGTGAATATGTTGAAGTAGCTTTTCATATTATCTTGACATTTGTTCTAATTAGGCAACTTACATTTTATGTGTAGAAGTCCTAGTAGAATATTAGTTTTCTTACCTTGCAACAAGAAAACTATTAGTCATATTGTTATATGTTGTATCTTGCACACAATGAAGATTTCTCCCACTTGTGCACGGCACAACATCATGCGTAATATGACAGTGTCACAGATATGATTTTATACAAAATCAAAATATAGATATGTAGAACTTTATTGTTTTAATAATGAATCATGCATAACAATTTATTGATAACATTTCAGGAAGCAACATCAGGAACGCGACAAGTTATCTAATAAAATTCATGCAATGGTTCTTATATAAACTATGATGCTTCACGTGTGGAAAGTAATGTATTATTTCAAGACAATCAAGAAATAATATGGGCAACCTGCAAGGTAATAAAGATTACGGCTCCCACTGGATTAGACAACATTACATGTGTTTCGTCACCAAGATTAAAGTCACATAGCTCCCATTGGATTATACAACATTATAAATGTTATGTCACCAAAGGAGACCGAGTGTCGATTGGATACTTTCCTTCTTTCTTTGAATATCTACACATTATTGCTAATGTGAGTCACTTGAACTAGTAAACATGTACTTAGATATTCAATGAAGTGCATCAAGTTCTAACATATAGATGACGGGCTAGCCATCATTGATATTTTAACTTGAAAATAGGCATGCAATTCCTCCATAAGGTCTATTTTACCACAAGGGTGTATAGTACCTTATTAGGTTTATTGGGTTAAGATAATTGCTAGGTAATCATGCTAGTAATTGTCTTTACCATTTTGCGTTTATTGATATTTCCATCTTCTAATTATTAAAACTCATATTATTTTGGTAGCTATAGAAAACGTGTTCTCTAGTTATCCAAATATCTTATCTTACTTCAATGTTTCGAACCGGAACTAGGGTTATAAAACAAACTTGAAAGAATAAGATGTGCAACCATACTTAACCGCTTTGACTTTTGCAAGACATCACGATTTCTAGAGTAGGTGTGCTTTGAGTTTGATTAGATTTAGGACAATTCAAATATTCCTATTATTGTATTTCCTCATAAAGAAAATGATAGGAACAAGTCTCTTTCTTACAAGAAAGAAGTACTTAGTTTGTCTTTTTAACAAGAAAAGAACAAACTTTTGTTTACGGATGTGATGCATTATATCATTAAATATGAATTTACAAAGTTCAATTTTTAGTATTTTCGATAATTATCCTTTTACAAATTAATTACCCCATGTTTAAAACAATTAATTTACGAAAAAGGCTAAGATCCACATTGTGCTTCTACTATCACATCAGTTGATCTGCTAGCAATAGTAGATTCAATTGGTAGGCGACGATCACCAATTGCATTACATGTGCAACTCTTAGATCCTTATGGGACTCATGGCACTAGTGAACAAGCATCTAGTGTCAAGTAGGCATGTTTAGTCCCATCCTTGCCTCGGGTCAAGGTCTCACCGCTTAACTCGATTAAGTCATCCAATTTGAGAACGTGCGAAAATATATCTAGGTCCCACGATAGACAATAATCACCTTGGGTTACAATTCAACCTAGGTCCCACGATAGGCAAAAAGTAATTGCAAGTGTTCTCAAGCGATTGACGGCATGACTTAAATTTGTGACGGTAAAAATATTTTGATTAGAATCAAAAAGGTGTACGAAAAAGCATGCATTCATTCTTCGTAGCACAAGTTAAAAACTCTTCTTAACTTAAGTCTAATCATTGTTTTAATTTATGTGTGTCAAGTTGTCCATTTTCAAGTCTAATATAGAACCTATGTGGATTATAATAGAGATAGGACAATACATAAATCGAATAACATACATAACAAGTTAAGTGTTATTTTTAAAACAATGATTTTAAGTTAAATCCATATTTAAACTTAGTTAAACTAAATCATAAGATTTAGTTTGAAAATGGTTTGTGTTGCTTTAAGTTTTAGAAAACGATTTGCAAGTTATATACATTCACAACATACATAATAAGCAAACAACCAACACACAACCACAATATGCAAAGCCTCAACCGATGAAAGAACCTATGCTTGGTCTCGTGAGCCATCACGAGAACCAAGAGTCATCTAGGACATAAACCACAACCACACGGAGGACTCCCACTTGCTCCAAGACCAAGCAAGGACAAGTAGAAGCCCATAATGCACATGAAAAGTGAATCTGCCAGCCCAGAATTTCTGATTCGGAGGCCCAAATGGCCTAGAAGGAGTCATCCCGAGCTTAGCACCAAACTACAAAGTTGTGGGCCCATGAGTTGTCTACCTGCAAAAAAATTTGGTTAAAAATACGCCACCAATCATCGGAAACGCCGCTTTACTGCAGCTTGTACGAGCAGCCATTTTGCGTCTTTATGTCTTTTATGCTTTGCCATTCCATTCCAAGCATCGGTTACAATATATAGAATGTAAAATACAACTAATCTACTATCTATCTATTGTAAATGCCCAAACAATGGCAAAACCAAATTAAAATTCATACATAAAAGCGAAACAATGGCAAACCCCAAATAACAAGAAATTAACGACAATCACAATCATTCATAGCACAAGTGGTCTAGGTTTTCATCGGCTTTGCATATACACATAATAATACCATAAAATTATGAACATAACACGGTGTTGGCTAATCCCATGAGCAAACATGCATGTATTTGCCATGGGAACAATTTAAATAGCATGAAATAAAAGATTTAGCCAACGAATCAAGAAATAATCAACAAGAATTAAAACCCGATTGGTACGCGAGTAAAATGGATTTAGGTTCTCAAACCTACTGAAATTAGACCTTCTAAAATCATTTTACCACAGAAAATTAAGCCTTAGGGGCTGTTTTCAAATCGTTTCAAGAATCGATTAAAACAACGCGATTAAAGCCATTTTAGCGTCGAACACATTGTTTAATTAACGTATGCGAAACCAATGGCCATAGGACCAAAAATCACAGATGTTTATATTACTAATAACATTCTTAATCCATGAAAATGGAGCCCTCGGGCTGTTTTGAAAGTGGTTACAAAAACACTTAAAACACGCTTTTGACCATTTTTTCAAGATACCCGATAATCATATGGCACATATGATGGCTCGTGATACCACTATAGGTGATGATGAATATAATAAACATATATATATCAAATAAACGCAGCGGAATCATCACCAACAACGGATCCATATTGCCATATGATCAATCAAATAAAACATAGATAAGGTTTATACCTTTGTAGCGTGATTCCGGTTGCAAGACACCAATCACCACCACGAATGGAATCAAGAAACCAAAAGACCAATAAGGTTGGCCTTTCCCAATGAATGAAACACACTACACGTCCAACAATCACCCTTTGATGCTAGTCTAAACCTTTGATCCAATCCTTGCACAAGACTACTCTTAGAATTATCAAGGAGAGAAAACCAAAACACAAAACCTATTGTGTGTGTATTTTTTGGACGTTTCAAGAGAGGAGGGGAGGAAGAGTTCTTAAGACCAAATTGTAACTTATCAATTATAATCAATCATCATCAATTCTCATCAATTAGTATTAATGCTAATTGATGTCAAATCATAAGATACACATTAGGTCCTTCAAAGTCCAAATACTCCACTTAACCCCCTTATGAAATAAAGGTTATTCATAATGTAAATACGATAAATACATTATGAAAATGGTGTCTAAGTGTATATGTGTGTGACCCCATAGGCTCACATATGACTAGCCATATAATTATTTATTATGACACGAGCATACCCCAACAGCGTGTTTGCATCGACTATCGTAAGTTGAATGACGCCACCGTAAAGACCATTTTCCTCTACCCTTCATGGACGGATGCTTGAGAGATTAGCGAGGAATGAATACTATTGTTTCCTTGATGGTTTCTCGGGTTACTTTCAGATCCTATTGATCCACGGGATCAAGAGACCACATTCACTTGCCCATACGGAACTTTTGCCTACAAACGTATGCCTTTTGGCTTATGTAATGCTCCTGGCACGTTCCAACGATGTATGATGGCCATTTTCCACGACATGATCGGGGAAACAATGGAGGTGTTTATGGATGACTTCTCGGTCATTGGGGATTCTTTTCAATCATGTCTCTCCCATTTAGATAAAATGCTCAAACGGTGTGAAGACACCAATCTTTGTCTAAACTGGGAGAAGAGCCACTTTATGGTCAAAGAAGGCATTGTCCTTGGCCATAAGATTTCCAAGACGGGATTGAGGTAGATAGTGCAAAAGTAGATGTTATTGCTAACCGCCTCATCCTACTACCGTCAAAGGTATTAGGAGTTTTTAGGTCATGCCGGTTTCTATCGTGAGATTCATACATGATTTTCCAAAATCGCCCGACCTATGACCCATCTTCTTGAAAAGGATGCTCCTTTTATCTTCTAATCCGAGTGCATCATAGCTTTGAAACATTGAAGAAAAGCTGCTGAAGCACCCATTCTCGTTGCTCCCGTGGGACTTGCCTTTTGAGCTCATGTGCGATGCAAGTGATTTTGCTATCGGTGCAGTCCTAGGGCAACGAAGAAACAAGCATTTTCAGCCTATCCACTACGCAAGTAAGACTATGGTGAAGCTCAAACTCATTACACCACCACGGAAAAAGAGCTATTAGCCGTGGTGTATGCTTTTGAGAAGTTTCGGCCGTATCTTATCTTGACCAAATGCGTGGCGATATCGGATCACTCGGCTCTTAAATATCTCTTTGCAAAACAAGATGCAAAGCCGAGATTGCTTCGTTGGATTCTCCTCCTCCAAGAATTTGATATCATTATCGTGATAAAAAGGAGTGAGAATCTAGTGCGATCATCTGTCGATTAGAAAACCCTCACCAAGATGTTTTCGAGAAAAAGAAATAAATGAAACATTTCCTCTCGAGACACTCAATCACGGTTTCTTTTCGTGAAATTCTACCACCCCATGGTTTCTTGACTTTGCAAATTACCATGCGGTAGCTTCATTAATGAAAGGGATGTCGACCGGCAAAGAACAAATTCTTCAAAGATGTTAAACATTATTTCGGGACGACCCTTTCTTGTTCAAAATGTATGGATCAAGTCATCCGGCGGTGTGTTTATGGACGGAAGCTATTGACATTCTCACGACTTGCCATGCTTGGACCCAAGGGGCCATCATAGTCAAACTACACCGCCAAAAGGTGTTTGATTCGGGTTTTATTGGCCCACTATCTATAAGGATGCCCACGAATTTGTCAAAGCTGTGGCGCTTGTCAACGCGTCATGGTAATATCTCTCAAAGGAATGAAATCCCACAAAATGCCATTCAAGTTTGTGAGATATTTGACATATAAATTATTGATTTTATGGGGCCATTTCCTTCCTCTCGTGGTAACAAGTACATACTCGTGGTGATGACTATTTGTCAAAATGGGTTGAAGCAAAAGCTTTACCTACCAATGATGCCGAGTTGTTGTGAAATTTTGAAATCTCTTTTTGCCGGTTTGGAACTCCGAGGCGATAATCGGTGATCGTGGTACACATTTTTGTAATGACCAATTTGAAAGAGTCATGCAAAAGTATGGTGTTACCATCGTCTCTCTCATCGCATACCACCCCCAAACAAGTGGGCGGTGGAAGTCTCCAACCGTGGTATTAAAGGATTACGGAAAGGACGATGGCGAAAATCGTGCATCACGGTCGGATAAGCTTGATGGCGCTCTGGGCCTTCCGTCGACTTACAAAACACCCATCGGGTGTACTCCATCTGAGCTAGTGTACGGAAAGGCATGTCATCTTCCGATTGAGTTAGAGCACAAGGCATCTGGGCCTTAAAGCATGCAAACTTGATATCTGACGGTGGTGATCATAGAAAAGTTCAAATGAATGAATTAAATGAACTTCGTGATCAAGCTTATGAGAACTCTTTGATCTACAAGCAAAGACAAAGAAGATTCATGACTCAAGATCAAAACCGCGTTTTCAACGTTGGTGATCGAGTCCTTCTTTTCAATTCAAGATTGAAGATTTTCTCGGGAAAGCTTAAGTCCCACCGTGCGGTCCATTCACCATTGCTAAGGTTTATCCTTATGGTACCGTTGAGTTATCTCAACCCGATGGTCCTAATTTTAAAGTGAATGGTCATCGAGTGAAGCATTACTTTGGAGAGGACATTCCCCCAATGGTTGTCCGGATTTACAAACTTTCCCCATGAACCAATGAATGCGAGGATCGAGTCAAGCTAGTGACTCGGGAATCAAAACATTAGCATCGCACCATATGGGTTTTCACCCATATTTCTATCTTCTTACCCCTTTTCTACCACCCTAGTGTGGAGGAGTTCCCCACACTGTTGTATATAAAATCATGTTCTAAAAAAAAAAAAAAAAAAAATCTCTTCTAAATAATGGCCGTAATATTTCCCTTTTCGTTCTTTGTTTGACATAACCGCGGTACTTTGAATATTGAGGCAATATTCATTTCTAAGTGTGGGGGAATTCTCACAATTTCATATATTATCTACCCAATTCCCGTTTTGGCCAAAAATTTTTTTTTTGGAGTAAGTGTTCTACACTTACTCGACTTAGTTATCGATCCGCCTTTGTCTCAAAACTAAAGGATTGGCTAATCCGAGAGCAAGCGGCTCTTGGTAAAGATTTCTCAAATCCGTTTATATGGCTTGCAATTTGCCCAAAATTGTATGGTTCTCAACTCACCATATCCTAAAAAGTGAAGAGTTGGCTAGCCCGCAAGGTTATGGCTTGTGGTAAAGGCGTGGAAAATCCATATGTGACAACCCGTACTTCGGTCATTTCTCGAAACAATTCATGCCTTACAATTTCAACATTTATCGTAAACTAGGTTTACGTGTTCCAAATCGCGTAACCTTAAAGGTTTAGCGGCGAATTCATGATCATATCATCACGTACATTTCATATGGACTAAGATTAGTCTACATTTCATTTGCATCATTTGCATCATATTAGTTCATTCATGACATTGCATTTCACTTTAATCGCGTAAATTTTATATTAAATAAGCGTTATCGCGTGAGTTATTATTTTGAATAATTAATCCGTTATTTCCAAAATGATCCGACATATTTTTATACTTACATTTAGTTTATAAAAACTATATTTTGAGTTTACCTAGTGTTTTAAATTTATTTGTATATAAATCGTTAAATTTATATTATTACGACGTTTTCTTAAAAATTACACTATAATTATTTTATCACTCAAATTTCACAAGGAATGTATTTTACAACTTTTATAATCTCATTATACTCTATTTTGATCTATTAAAATTTACTTGTACCAAAAGTACCATTTACCTTACAAAGTTATTACTACACATTTTACTTAAACATAACATTTACTTACAATTTTGTAACAATTTTGCACATGATAGAAAAGAAAAAAAAAAAATATATATATATTGAAGAAACACAACCCCTAAAACCGCCCCTATGGGGGTTTCATTTATTGAAGTTGGTAAATGTTTCCTTGAATGTTTAAATCTACACTCCAACACTTCACTTCATATCTCATTTATTCACTCTCAATAATTCACAGTTATTAAAAGTTTCTCTCTTTGTTCCTCATCATCTAAGAACCGCCATGGTGATGTTCCAACAAGAAATCACAAAGTTTTGCAAGATCAAGTTTATTACAATCTAGATAACACTCTCATTAAGGTTTTGAAATAAAAACCTAGAGTGTTTAGGCTAAACCTTGTTCTTTGCACCTCATCATATTAACTTGTAAGCATATCATTTATATTTTCATATCTCCTTTTCATTTCATAAGTATCTCTTCATTTTGGAGCAAGCATGCATGATTTGTGTTGTTTATACCATTTTACATGATTTTTAGAAATATATATATATATGGTCATCCTATAATTATCCCTTGGTATACTTTGGTCTTGATGATGTTTAGGAACCCATGACACCCTAAGAAGGTGTATGGTAGGATTAGATTAGCTTTGGAGTTGATTTGAAGGGATTAGAATAGGTTTGATGCGAGAAAACTATTTTCGATCACGTATAAAATATGTTCTGTCCTTGTTTTGATTTTCTGGAAAATCCGACTGTAGGCACGACTTTTGGCCTTGATATTTAGAAAATATACTTTAAAAGCGAATCCGTGGCGCTTGAGCGGATAAAAGCGGAGTTATAACGAAGAAGTTATGAATTTTTAAAGTTTGACGACGAAATATATTTTTTTGAAAAATTCAGCAACCTATTTTTACTTTATTCGAGTCAAAAACGAGTCCTAAGCTTTACAAATTATTTCGACTTGTCAAAAATATATTAGTATACTTTGATACGAAGCTAAGGACGTATTATCGTGAAAGCGGTTTGAAGCGACAAAGATATGCACGTTTTCATAAAATTGCCGTAACTATTATTTTCAAAAAACTATATTATTTTTACGAGACAAGTGTTACGGTAACTAAAACGACCATGTTAGCGGCTGTTTTTAACCATGATGTGGAACTTTTGAAGCGAAATGTCTTCTAATAAAATCAAGATCACCGAGCATATTTTCAAAACAATCAACCGTTTGTATAGCGGAGTTTTAATAAATTAATTACGGTTGCTTAAACTTGGCGAAACTCACTTTTACACAACAATTAGACAAAATCACCATCTTTAACCCTTATTATCTTTATGTTCGAGACCTTTATGACGAAAACTCTGAATGAAACTTCTAGATTTCGATACAAACTTTCCAAAACCGTCGAGTTCGTTTCCTAACGATCGGCGCACCATTTTACGACTAGTTTTTCAAAGCCATTTTGTCACTTTCATAAAATTTCCGACGACTTTATTTCTGACGAAAAGTGAAAATTTCACCATAAATCATTATAAAACCATTGTAGGATGACATTTTGGCGTAAATACTTGTAAAGTGATTTTGAATGGTCAAGGCGTCAAAGAGTATTTTTCGACGATAAGTAATATTTTCAAAACTTGCAAATGGTATAAATAACATCGAAATGCATGCATAACATTACATTGCAACTCATTACATATCATATCATTCGTAATAGGTCCGGTTAAAGTTTCACGCTATACCTCGGTGTACTCACTCTTGTCATCACACCAGTTTACCAAGTGAGTTTTCATAGCCCGTTTACAAGTTTTACATTATTTCAAACCTACGGGGAGAATACATTGCACAACATTTTATTACGATACCAAGTATGTTAAATTCATTTACATTGCTTAAGTTACCGCATTTGCCAATTGAAAGTCCCATTACGAACATGAACCGTTAATCTTAGAAGCGAGGTGAGTGGATAGATCTATCGAGGTGGCGCCTCCATCCGGGTTGGTGAATCCCAACTAGTCATACGGATGCATCTCATTTAATAACATTATTGAGTTGTCGGCAAACACTCTGCGGGGCATACATTATGAGCAGTCTCGTTTCGGTGTCATGGGCTTAAAGCAATTGTAACATTTTACGTGACATAATTGTCATGCACCTTAACATTTTCGTAACATTTTACGTGACATGATTGTCATGCACGATCTATACTTGCGTGAGTCGTATAAAACATTTACATAAACCTATGATTTCTCACCAACATTATTGTTGACCGTTTTAGCAATGTATTTTCGGGTAACTAAGGCATTATCATCATGGCATGGTTAAGGAACCACCTTTTGAGTCGCAAGGCGTCGACTTACATCATTGTACATTATGGCACTTTCTTTCAAAACCATCGTTTGGACTTGTAATATATTTATATTTCCATAAACTTTGTAAACTTTTGGGACCTATGTTGTAACTCGATTGTTTTATTAAATATCCAGCGATGTGTTTTCCAAGCGACACTTTAGGTCGTTCAATATAACTGTGATTGTGGTGCTATGACGGTCAATCCCGAGAATTCCATTCATTTGCAAAAGCAGTAAATTGGGGTGTGACAGATTGGTACGAGCTACGATTATAGAGAACTAGGTTGCATCATTGACCCTAGACTATAACTACATCATCATAGCATCTCATCATTTCATCATAAATGCATAGTCACTATACATGCGGTTTTATCGCACATTTTACGAGTTATTTACTTTCATTTGAACCCGATTGTCACATGGATGCCTTCAAATACCCATCCCATTATACTCACATCACTTTGACATGGAGAATGCCTTGTCATTCCCTATCACAATTTTAACATCGTTGACTCAACACCGATAACATCGGATGATGACACTTTGAGACCTTTTAGGAGGATGAAGTTGCACCTACACCATCATGATCACTATTGATTCACCGTAGGATCGGGACAATTTTATCACTCGGTTGGGACGGATCATACCATTGGGTAGAACTTATAGGCTTAGTCCTAATGAACCTATTTTCTTAACTCACCACAAGGATTTCCATTATCATCATTGTCATTATTTTCATCATCATTATCATTTGAGCACCATCCGTACCATCACATCTCATACCCGATACTCATACACCCGACTTGCGGCTTGGGAAGCGTGCATGATTTGACACACCATTACCACCTACCACTAAGACTATAGACACTACACCATCTCATAGATTTGAGGGCTGTGAGAGTTCTAGGGCTATTGTTGCTAGACCGCTTACTACTCCTACACTTGAAACACGATTAGACCACCAGCGAGAGCAGATAATAAGTACCTTTCTAGCTAATGTAATCTTTATCATTTATTATCTCTCGATAATCACCACCTTGTTTATTTCATTCCTTACTCCAATTGCCCAATTTTCCATCATTTCACGACGATACATCACTATATTACTAGGGTTAGGCCAACTTTATTCTCGACCAATTAGTAGACTATTACTACTCGATAAGGTTCTCCTATGTATCCTACAAACCATCCAACAAATTTTATTCCAAATTATCCTGCTACTATTTCATGAAATTATTTCACTTGATTTTATTTGAACTATTTTATCACCATCTTAGAAACGTTGTTTCATAAAATTTTAACATAAGTTGTTTTATTACCAACTTATCAATTGGTTTCAGTCATTTTATCAACTATTTAATATCCTCATGCGAAACGATTTTCATGTTACTCGAAAAATCATTGAGCCATTATATTACAAAACAAAGCGTTGAATACCATCTAAAACTTGGAGGAACATAATACCATTTCAACAAAAACAAGCATCATTTCAAATCTCCTAAAACAATTCTCATTTAAAAGCAAAGTTTTATAATCGGATAAATCGTGCATAACCATTTCTTTTGTTAACACTCTATAGATACTTACCATTTATCTCTCACTCAACCGATAAGTTAGGATTTGACAAGTGACCTTTTAGGAAAGACTTCCTATACCATATGTGAGGAGGATTCCTCGATACAAGAAAACAATGGAAGGATTTTGGAATTACCAACAAGGACTAGAACTAGGTGGTAGGATGATTCAAAACTCAACAAAATCTTAAGACATCACGAGACATTCCGAACCACTATTTTGGATTAGAATCCAAACTCTATCATTCAAAAGTACTAGCTAGACCGAGTTACAAGACTTAGTACTAATCGAATACACACTAAGCAACGCTATAGGAATAAACCAATCCTCCTAATTGAGACTACAGAACATTTCATTAAACAAGGCTTCAACAATATGTGAACTTCCCTACAATGAGTGTCCCTTAAAGGAAAATTTGGTTAAATTAAGGTTATCGATATAAACTTCCCCTAAGGCATTGTGTTCTCTAGAAATTCCAAGTAACCTCACTTCCATATCAAGAGTTGCCACAGGTGTGAACATGTCGGACAATCAATGACTCCCATCTACAAGTGAAACTAGAACAAACATTCTTGACATAGTTTGGTGATATCTATTTTCTTGCTAGCATGATAACAATATTAGTGATGAACTATCTTTGGAAGCACTCAATATCGGAACAAATCTTGAACACCAACCACTACACCACCTCACTTAAATATTTAAGGTTTGTGACTTTACAACATGGAGCATGGAAACACTTGATAATCAAACAATAAACAATTTAGTCATAGAGACTAAGCACCTTAGACAAGTAAGACTCGGTCATGACATTCGCTAGGACTAGAAACGCGAGGAACCACAAGCTGTACCTATAATCTATTCTTTTCAATAAGGTCCTTTCAATGAGTTTAACATTTTGGAATCTAACACGAGACACGTGGTATCAATTCCAGTTGTACCTATTATAAGCTATTCGATTCACCTTAGGCTAGCGGCGGTCATTTGAGATTTCCATGAAACCTACTAGGACATGATTACCGCCTACTATCCTCACTCAATGGTTAGGCGAGAGAGCAATTTCCACATTAGATAATATGCTCAAGCGGTGTAACTTTCTAGAAATGGTTAGGCAAATCATTCTCCATCGACAAGTTTCTTTACAACAATAGTTAGCTCATGAACATATTGACTACACCATTTGAGGCCTTTGTAAGGTTGAGGTATCAATCACTTATTCAAGGATTAAAATCGGGAAAGTCCAATTCATTAGTCCATAACTCATTCATGAAACAAACAAGGAAGTCATACAAATCAAGAATCGATTACAAGTAACAACATATAGCTAGATAAGCTACATCGTTATCGATGCAAAATTTGGAGATATGTCCCATAAGTCGCAAACCATTAGAATCTCAAGTGGGCAACAAATTATGCACAAGGACCCGTCTTGGAAAGGCGTGGTACGATTTAGAAAAACACTGGACGAACCAATTCGACCCAAATATTCTCATCTATCGTACTTTATTTTCTTTCCGATTTGTTATTACTTACGAGAATTTTAATTCCTTTCACTTCAACTATCATTTTAACGACACAGTTTAAATCGTTGTAAACATCGAGAGTTATAACAACTAAACCGAGCGTCATCATCGTTCCTTAATTATACATAGCCTAGCTAACTATGTCTAATGCGGAGGATCACGTTATGTTGGGGCGGTTATTTATAAATCTTAGTGCAAGCAAAATCTTCACATATTTCAAAGTCAAAGTGTTACTTATGAGAGATTCATCCGATATTTTCTTTACTACGATGTTTTGTACACTCTCGATCATCGATAACCGTAACGACACTTCTCCATGTCTTCTCTCCTCGATATTCATCACAAACTCAAATTCGATAGACATAACAACTGAATTCGGGACCTGAATTCCTTTTGATGGGCGAATGTGACAACCCGTACTTCCAGGTCATTTCTCGAAACAATTCATGCCTTACAATTTCAACATTTATCGTAAACTAGGTTTACGTGTTCCAAATTCGCGTAACCTTAAAGGTTTAGCGGCGAATTCATGATCATATCATCACGTACATTTCATATGGACTAAGATTAGTCTACATTTCATTTGCATCATTTGCATCATATTAGTTCATTCATGACATTGCATTTCACTTGAATCGCGTAAATTTTATATTAAATAAACGTTATCGCGTGAGTTATTATTTTGAATATTTAATCCGTTATTTCCAAAATGATCCCGACATATTTTTATACTTATATTTAGTTTATAAAAACTATATTTTGAGTTTAACTAGTGTTTTAAATTTATTTGGTATATAAATCGTTAAATTTATATTATTACAACGTTTTCTTAAAAACTACACTATAATTATTTTATCACTCAAATTTCACAAGGAATGTATTTTTACAATTTTATAATCTCATTATACTCTATTTTGATCTATTAAAATTTTACTTGTACCAAAAAGTACCATTTACCTTACAAGTTATTACTACAAATTTTACTTACACATAACATTTACTTACAATTTTAACCAATTTTACACATGATAGAAAAGAAAAATAATAAATATATATATATATATTGAAGAAACACAACCCCCTAAAACCGGCCCTATGGGGGTTTCATTTATTGAAGTTGGTAAATGTTTCCTTGAATGTTTAAATCTACACTCCAACACTTCACTTCATATCTCATTTAGTCACTCTCAATAATTCACAAGTTATTAAAAGTTTCTCTCCTTGTTCCTCATCATCTAAGAACCGGCCATGGTGATGTTCCAACAAGAAATCACAAAGTTTTGCAAGATCAAGTTTATTACAATCTAGATAACACTCTCATTAAGATTTTGAAATAAAAATCTAGAGTATTTAGGCTAAACCTTGTTCTTTGCACCTCATCATATTAACTTGTAAGCATATCATTTATATTTTTCATATCTCCTTTTCATTTCATTAGTATCTCTTCATTTTTGGAGCAAGCATGCATGATTTGTGTTGTTTATACCATTTTACATGATTTTTAGAAATATATATATATAAGGTCATCCTATAATTATCCCTTGGTATACTTTGGTCTTGATGATGTTTAGGAACCCATGACACCCTAAGAAGGTGTATGGTAGGATTAGATTAGCTTTGGAGTTGATTTGAAGGGATTAGAATAGGTTTGAGTGCGAGAAAAACTATTTTCGATCGTATAAAATATGTTCTGTCCTTGTTTTGATTTTCTGGAAAATCCGACTGTAAACACGACTTTTTGGCCTTGATATTTAGAAAATATACTTTAAAAGCGAATCCGTGGCGCTTGAGCGGATAAAAGCGGAGTTATAACGAAGAAGTTATGAATTTTAAAGTTTGACGACGAAATATATTTTTTCAGAAAATTCAGCAACCTATTTATACTTTATTCGAGTCAAAAGCAGTCCTAAGCTTTACAAATTATTTCGACTTGTCAAAAATATATTAGTATACTTTGATACGAAGCTAAGGGCGTATTATCGTGAAAGCGGTTTGAAGCGACAAAGATATGCGTTTTCATAAAATTGCCGTAACTATTATTTTCGAAAAAACTATATTATTTTTACGAGACAAGTGTTACGGTAACTAAAACGACCATGTTAGAGGCTGTTTTATCAATGATGTGGAACTTTTGAAGCGAAATGTCTTCTAATAAAATCAAGATCACCGAGCATATTTTTCAAAACAATCAACCGTTTGTATAGCGGAGTTTTAATAAATTAATTACGGTTGCTTAAACTTGGCGAAACTCACTTTTACACAACAATTAGACAAAATCACCATCTTTAACCCTTATTATCTTTATGTTCGAGACCTTTATGACGAAAACTCTGATGAAACTTCTAGATTTCGATACAAACTTTCCAAAACCGTCGAGTTCGTTTCCTAACGATCGGCGCACACCATTTTACGACTAGTTTTTCAAAGCCATTTTGTCACTTTCATAAAATTTCCGGCGACTTTATTTCTGACGAAAAGTGAAAATTTCACCATAAATCATTATAAAACCATTGTAGGATGACATTTTGGCGTAAATACTTGTAAAGTGATTTTGAATGGTTAAGGCGTCAAAAGAGTATTTTTCGACGATAAGTAATATTTTCAAAACTACGCAAATGGTATAAATAACATAATGAATGCATATCATAACATTACATTGCAACTCATTACATATCATATCATTTGTAATAGGTCCAGTTAAAGTTTCACGCTATACCTCGGTGTACTCACTCTTGTCATCACACCGGTTTACCAAGTGAGTTTTCATAGCCCGTTTACAAGTTTTACATTATTTCAAACCTACGGGGAGAATACATTGCACAACATTTTATTACGATACCAAGTATGTTAAATTCATTTACATTGCTTAAGTTACCGCATTTGCCAATTGAAAGTCCCCTTTACGAACATGAACCGTTAATCTTAGAGCGAGGTGAGTGGATAGATCTATCGAGGTGGCGCCTCCATCCGGGTTGGTGAATCCCAACTAGTCATACGGATGCATCTCATTTAATAACATTATTGAGTTGTCGGCAAACACTCTGCGGGGGCATACATTATGAGCAGTCTCGTTTGGTGTCATGGGCTTAAAGCAATTGTAACATTTTTACGTGACATAATTGTCATGCTGTAACATTTTACGTGACATAATTGTCATGCACCTTAACATTTTTACGTGACATAATTGTCATGCGATCTATACTTGCGTAGTCGTATAAAACATTTACATAAACCTATGATTTCTCACCAACATTATTGTTGACCGTTTTAGCAATGTATTTTCGGGTAACTAAGGCATTATCATCATGGCATGGTTAAGGAACCACCTTTTGAGTCATGGCGATCGACTTACATCATTGTACATTATGGCACTTTCTTTCAAAACCATCGTTTGGACTTGTAATATATTTATATTTCCATAAACTTTGTAAACTTTTGGGACCTATGTTGTAACTCGAATGTTTTATTAAATATCAAGCGATGTGTTTTAAAGCGACACTTTAGGTCGTTCAATATAACTGTGATTGTGGTGCTATGACGATCTATCCCGAAATTCCATTCATTTGCAAAAGCAGTAAATTGGGGTGTGACAACTGGCGCTTTAGTCCCCAAGTTTTAAAAATTGTCAAATCTAGTCCACGAATTCAAAAATGTGGAATTTTATCATTCAAGGTCCTCAAGTATTCTAAGTTGTAAAAATGATCTTTGAATGATTCTTTGGTCAATTGGCAAGAAAGGTCCTCAAACTTTGGAAAATTGATCTTTGAATGTTGTTTTGGATATGAGCAATTCGAGTTGGCGGGGCAATGTATTATTCAGTTGGTATAGATTCCTTGCATTCGAGACTCGATCTTTGATGTCGAATGTGAATTGTGATCCTAGGTTTTCAATGTCCCTAGTTCTTGCTTCAATATATATGTCGTGTACATGTACAATTTTCTATTCGGAAAGTATATTCGGTATATGTGTCAATGTGTTCAACTAGTTCCAACTTCTTATTAACGTTGTCTATAATGGGTAGTTGCTCGTTTTACTTATAAGTAATAGACTAAAATACACCGTTGGTCCCTAAACTTGGTCATACGTATCGCAATGGGACAAAGCTGGGCATTATCATCGTGGGGAGTCCAAAACTTGGGTTTTTAATGTCAAACTCGTCCCTTGACCACTAATGCCAAAGTCAATGTCTGATTTTTGTCATGTAGTCGAGGGTATTTTAGTCCATACACATTTATACTTTTGTCCCCATTATAAATTCTTTTTGGTTTTCTTCATCTTCAACCCAGAAATTTTAAAACCCAAAATTTATACCACTCGATTAACTCCTTTTGGTTTTCTTCATCTTCAACCCATAAATTTTAAAACCCACAACTTCACTATAAATAACCCCATCACGATTATTGTGAAAGGTTTATGGATATTTTAATATACGTATGACCGGATTCGAACTCGAGACTTGGGATTGCACACATTACGTATGAGAATTGATGTTAAATAATTAATATATATATAAACGTTATTATTATTAATTATTAGTCACGAAATACACACTTAACGATAGTTAATATTTAACGAGGTTTGGCTAACGGTCGTTAAATATAAACTACGAGGACTAAAGATGAAATAATGGACAAGAAGGATCTAGAACCCCTCTTTGGGAGCCTAGGCCGGTCGTGGGTAGGAGAAGCCCAAGGGAGACTTAACTTGTTCTCCAAGATTGGTTACCTATATATACAAACCCCTTGTATTCATTCTAACCTAATCTTGGTGACTTGCAAACCTAATTTCTCTTCTCCTTTTCCTCTTTCTTGTGCTTGGCCGGTCGTGTACCTCCCTCACATAGGGATTCGATTTGTCCAACTCAAGAATAAGTGTTTGGTTTGTTTGTGATCAAGAACCTAGTCTTTCACTTCAATTCAATATTAGTATGTGTGTACAAGAGCGAAGGACAAATACACTTGTGTTTGTGGATTTCTTGGTGGTCGACTTTTGTGGGTCGAATTTTATTAAACCCTAAACTAGGGTTTTGGGTTTTGTTCCTCATTCACATTAACGTGTGTTTCTTGATTTGCTAAAGGTACGCATATCATTATTCGGTTAACTACTTACATATATTATTCCTATTACTCACGTGCATGCTTTGATGATGTTTACTTGCTTTTGTAATTGTTATGATTTGTAAAACCTAACGGTGGCATCACGAGCCGTTAATATGATGTAATTAATTATCAAACACATAAAATTGAATTTTATGATTATTGCATGCTTTTATTGGTTTCTAGGGTTTTGAAATTGGAAACCCTAATTTTTTTAATTTGGTCGATTACCTAATTTAATTTTATTAGGTTTTAATTTTGTAAAACTTGTAGAAACCCTAGGATTGCATGTATATTTTATGTGGTTTTAATGAATAATTGTTATGTGCCATGTATTATGCGTATCTTGGGTTATAATTGTTATGAGGAATCCATGGCGGAACATGCATGTTTTGCTATGGGTTATTTTATTAATTGTTAAGTGATATATACACATGTTTATTTATTTGATAATTATTGAATTGGGAAGACCTCAATTATACTAATAAAAATTCGTTATGTGCTATTTGGTATACTATTGACTTTGGCTTACATGATCGACTTGTCGATGTATGTGGATCTTCTACCTAGTAGTTGAAAGCCCTAGTTGATGTATGCATTATTTACGCCTAAATTGTTTATTAACGTTTATCGTAATAATTATGCATGTGTCTAATTGTGTTATATATGTTAAATTGTTTAGTTATATGTTTATATATTTGAGTTTATTTAATTTTTATTAAAGTGCTTTTTTGTTTATAGTGTATGACATGTTAGTAAGCAAAAAGGGTTTTTTGTGAATAGAAAATTAAATGGACTAAATAATGGCGAAATTGATTTGTTTTTCTAAGTATTAAATCTTGAACTTTTAATCGATTGATGCGACTGTACTAAATGGTTAGTACGGCTCACCAATAGAACAAACTAGAAAGGGGGTTTAAAGAAGTGCGATGAATCACTTTGAAAGGATGTCTAAGGTTATGCTTGGTACTTACGGTCCTCTCCCCCCTATGCGTTCGATTGGAGCTACCTAGTATAACCATTCTATGTAACGAAGCATCTTAGTGCAAAGTTGTAAGTTTCTCAACGCATCGATTAAAACTTTGTAGAATTTAATCTTAGCAATTAAAATACAAGTAAGTTTTTTTCGTAAATTTTGTGTTATAAAGTTGTATGCATGCTTTTTATACATAAGTTTTGATTACATGTCAAAATTTGTACCACTTTAAATTTAAGTTTATGCCATCTAATGATATGGAACACTTGAAGTTGTAATTTAGTTATGTGAGACCTTGAGCTAGATTACGATAACAAGGTGAATCTTTATGTTGTGTGAGACCTCAACTTAATAATTTGCGCTTTCTAAATTAGACAACTTAATTAAGTTAGTTAGTGAGACCTATAACTTAAGGCATAAGATGGGATAAAACATGCTTCGTTTGCATAATTGTTTGGCAAAATAAATCCCATAATTTTAGGAATTGAAAACTTGTTTGTCAATTATTGTTTTCAACAATTACCTATTCTATACTTTCACCACTAGCGAGATCAATTGATGTGGTGAAACTATGATAATAAGGGTCCTAAATTCAAGGAAAATTCTATGGTTAATATGAATATTGACCAAAGGGTATTTTATTTTCTTGAATGTTTATTTATCGAGAGTACTAACTTTTGAACTTTTATTTTACGTAGAAATGGCTCAAGTGAATCTCATCGCACTAGCCTCGTCGCTCAATCTATGTTTGATCGAGAGAAATTATTGGTAGCAATTTCAATGATTGGTATCGGCAACTCGTAATTGTCTTGAGGTTACCAAAAGATGGATTATTTGACTACGCCTTGTCCTCCTGAACTCGCAAGAATGCTACTGCTGAAGCACGAGCTGCATGGCAAACAGAGTATGATAGGTATAATGAGGTCGCATGCATTATGCTTAGGAGTATGACTTTAAACTAGCAAAAACAGTTTGAGAATTGCTTCCCTCATCTCATGCTCGCCGAACTTACTCGGCTGTTTGAAAAGCCTGTGACTGTAGAGCTGTATGACTTGATAGATGCCCTACACAGTTGCAAGCAAGAAGAAGGGAAACCTGTGAGTGCCCACTGTCTAGAAATGATGGGTTACATGGACCAGCTCGGGAGACTCAATTACGTCTACCCTAATGACGTACAAATTGGCCTGATCAACAGATCCCTTGACAAGGAATTTGATGGTTTCGTGCGCAATTACAATATGCATTGCACGGGAAAGACAGTTAGTGAGGTAAATGCAATGCTCATTGACTATGATGAGTGTCTAAATACTCATCATTTTGTATAATCTAAACGCGAAAATCATCTGAAAACACTCGAAACACATCAAAATGATCAAAATATCACAAATCGATGTTTTATGTGTTTTAAATGCAAAATATCAAAATCGGATGAAAATGTATCAAATTTGCAAAATTGGCGGTTTAGTCCCCAAGTTTTAAAATTGTCAAATCTAGTCCACGGAATTCAAAATGTGGAATTTTATCATTCAAGGTCCACAAGTATTCTAAGTTGTAAAAATGATCTTTGAATGATTCTTTGGTCAATTGGCAAGAAAGGTCCTCAAACTTTGGAAAATTGCAAAACTAGTCCTTGGACTTTTAAAAAATTGATTTTATGCAAAAAAGGTCTTTGTTCTATCAAAGTTGTCAAGTTTGGTCCTTGTGAGAAGTTTGGAAAAATGGCATTTTCAGTCCTTGAGTTTGGATAAATTACATGTTTGGTCCTTGTGCTAACTTAACCAAACGGACACTTATATTTAACCAAATCCAATCCGGCCCAAATACATATCCAAGCCCATCTCCAATTGACCCCCACCCTTGAGCTAGGTCAAAACCAAAAAGACCCCGGTCATATTCAATTGTGACCCCCTTTGTATTATTAAAGCTCGGTCAAAGAAAGTCAAACCAAGGAAAAACCGCCCAAAACCAGCTACTGTAGCTCTCCCTCTTCCACAGCTGAAACACCAAAACCAATCCACGGTTTTCCATCCTTTCAACACCCTCCTTACCTTGTCCCTCCACCTCCTCTAAACTCCAAATACCTTTAATTGATTGAACCAAACCCAATTAATGATAAAACCTGCTTTGAAGATATTTGGCGCCAAAATTCCAAGTGTATGGTTTTGATGAGTTTGAGTGATCCAATGGCTAGAATATGGTGGGAAGCAATCAGAGGACATCAGAGATGCAAAAAAGTCATTATATAGAGAGAGAGATGCAATGTATTTGACTATCTAGTGTAAAAATTTAGTTTTCTATGTCGTTTTAAGTGTTTTTCAAGTTAAAGTGTAATTTAAAACTTTTAAGCATTATGTTTAAGTATTTCAGTGTATTGTGAACCTCTTTTAATAAGCAATTTTAAGTTTTAATCATATCTTAAGTTTATGCAAAATTTCATCTTTATGCAAAATTTCATGAATCATCAAATGTTGTTGTTAGGTGTTTGTATGGACTGAACTAGATCACTTAAGCTCCTAGAAAGCTTAATCAAGCTTTTAGATACGATTAAAATGGGTTTAGAATCAAAATAGAAAATCACCAAAATCCAAATTAAATAGTTCAAAAATAAAAACACATGGAGAAGGTGATCACAATTTGGGCGGGGTAAATCATGGATGGCCTTGGTTAGTAGCTTAGTGGTAAGCTAATAGGGTGTTCATTGGTTCGATTCTCGGTTTAAGCTTGGAAAGCTTTTGTAAGTTTTATATTCACTTTGCATTTCAACTGTGAAGTTGTTTATTAGCTTAATTTTCATTTCTTTATGTTCACTAAGTATAGTTAAGTGTATCTAATCCTTAAAATCAGTTTGTTGTTCTTAAAAATTTGCAGTTTATAAAATCTCATTTTGACAGTTAAAAGCTCATTTAGATCATTAGTGAGTTTAAGGATGTTTTGGTTGTTGTTTTAGGTTTCATTAGTTCTAATATAGGATTATACAAAGTCTATAATCAGTTTTATGGTTTAAATTGGTGTTTAGCTTTGAAAATCTTCAAAATAGTTATATAAAGGCTTGTTTGGTTTTGTCACTCAAACTGTGTTATAAAGTGTTTATGCTATCACTTTTGGTTGTTCTGTGTTCAGCTCAATCCTAATAACTCACCTAAGTCATAAAACCAGTTCTTGTTCTTGAAAAGTCAAAATCTCATATGATCTCATCTCATTGATTCTTGTTGGAATTTTATGACCCAAGATCTTGATTTTGTGTTTAAAAGTTGTTAATCTTGCTCTAATCAGTCTTAACATACCTCAAAACAACATATTCAGTGATTAGTAGTGAATCAAAGTTCATCTAAGTCAAACTTTTGGTTTTGAACAAAAGTCAAAATTTTCATTAAGGTCGTTTTTGAATAAAAAAGATAATTTCACTGTGGGTTTAATTATAAGTTTTAGCCTAAAATCTCTTGGGATATTAAAGTTTGGTTGCTAAAGAAAATAGAAAATACTAGCTATCTTTGAATCGACTTTTTAAGTGCTTTTGATTAGCTTTTGTTTGGTACCTAGTCTAAAAACATCCCTGCAGTTGGTTAGTCCATATTGATAAGCTCACATAGAGCTTATTAATTGCTCAAATCTTGTAATTTTGGTTCTTTGGATAGACTACCGGTCATCTTGAAGTATCAAGTTTGGTTCTTCATTTTGGAACTTGTTTGCTAGAAATTTCAAAAGCTCTAAGATTGTCCCATTTCGTGTAATAGCCAAGTGCTTATTGTCTTTGTTCTAGCTTTTCAGTGTGCTTATCTGTTCCTTTTAGCTTCATTCTAGTTCATCTAGCTTGTTTGTAGCTTATTTGAGCTTTTGTGTCAGTTGTAAGCTTGTTTGAGCTTATTTCCACAAAATAAGCTCATTTAAGCCACTGTTGAGCCAATAAGCCATCAAAACTGCTTATTGGTGACTTATAAAATTTTTGTCTTTGTTAAAGTTTCATAATATCAGTATTAAAGTAGTTTTCAAAAATAAAATCCAGAAAAAGATCAATTAAAAAACAGTGATAGCATTTATTTAATAGTTTTAGCTTTTTGATTTTTCTTTTTAGCTTATTAATAAGCAAATCTTGTTTTTCTATTTTTCTTAGTTTTCTGTCATCATATAGTATTTTTAGAAAAAGTTTCATATTTTTCTCTATCTTTTAGTATTTATTATAATTTTAATTAGTTAAAAATAGTAATTAATTAGTAATAAATAATTAAAAGCATAAAAATATATTTTCAGTTTTAAAATTAGTTTTATTATATTTTAGATTTTCCAAGTTAAAATTTTATTTTCCAAGTTTATTTTATATTTTCTAGTAATTAAGTGTATTTTAAATAGTTATTAATTAGTAATAATTAAATAAAAAGGGTGAAAAATATATTTTTAATTTTAAAATTAGTTTTATAGTATTTTAGATTTTTCTGAATCATAAGTTTATTTTTCTAGCCTTATTTTGTATTTTCTTCTATTTTAGAGTATTTATTAAATAGTTAAAATAGTTTTTAATTAATAATAATTAATTAAATAGTGTTAAAAATAATTTTCTTTTTCTAATAATTTTCTTTTATTTTTAGGATTTCAAAAATGTTATTTTTATATTTTTAGGTATTTTATTTCTTAGTTTTCACTTTTTATTTTGTACGTCTACGTAGTTTTTAAAACTTACGTTTTTTCATCTGATTGTTGTGCTTTCCAGTTCTGTATCCTATTCCTTTCCAATCAATCGGTAGTGTAATTTCTAATCAAAACCTTTATAGATCACTATCCTTAGTGATCATTCTATCATCTGAGTTTGTTTTGACACACCATTGAGTCTCCTTGGGACATAACGACCCGGGAATTCATTGTATTCTCTGATCTTCATTGTATTTGTGTCTAAACTGTTTTAAGTCTGTTACGGCTGGTCATTCACAAGTGGCCAGTTGTGTGATTAGACTTGACTAGTTCGGACGGATCAAATTTTGGCGCCATTCTTGAACGAGAAAGGTTTGCCCAGAAGGCTCCTACACCTACTGGTTCTAACCATCCAAAGGGTAGGATTTCTAAGCCTAATAAGCCGCTAGCGAACAAGAAAGGAAAGGTAAGGGTAAAGTTGATAAGGAAAACAAGTTATGGCTTGTTAGGAATTAGAAATTCCACAGTATTAAAGAGTCGGTCACCTTCAGTATATGTAATCGTTAAAGCTCGTAGTCGTAGTTATTTTAAGTTAAGTAGTATTTAGTTAAGTAACACCGTGGAGGACTGGACGGGTCTTTACCCATTGTATGCCCGATCCACGACCCGATGTGTGGCGATTTATGTAAGACTATAAATACTCTACATGATGAGTGTCTAAATACTCATCATTTTGTACAATATAAACTGCAAAATCATCTCGAAAACACTCGAAACACATCAAAATGATCAAAATATCACAAATCGATGTTTTATGTGTTTTAAATGCTAAAATATCAAAATCGGATGAAAAACATATCAAATTTGCAAAATTACGCTTTAGTCCCCAAGTTTCTAAAATTGTCAAAAATAGTCCACGAGTCAAAATTTCAAAGTAAAGTCACCAAAGGTCCTTTTAAAATCAAAAGTTGTCAAATTTAGTCCTTTGGTGAAAATGTAAAAGTTTTGAGAAAATTACAAATTAGTCCTTCAAGTTTCAAATTTGGCGAAATGGCCTGGAAAATTGGATAATGGCAATTTGGTCCTTGTACTTTTGAAGCTTGTCACTTGTTAGTCCTTGGAACATCTTTGATGAGTTGGCGTGATGGTCCTTCAATTTGGAAGAATTACAAACAAGTCCTTGTTTATTAAACTCTTTAAACCAATTTTGAACCCTTGCCTATCATACGACCCCCAATAAGCTTTTTGACCCCTTTATATTTAACTCGGTCAATGGCAAGTCAAACAAGCACCAACTTGGCGCCACTTTTCCACCCTTCCAATCTTTGCTCGAATCACTCCACATCCATTCCCCCCTCCTCACCTTTATCTAATATCTTGTCTCCCCACCTCATCACAACTCCAAAACCATTAATTACATCTCACCCCATTTCACTCAACCATAGCCAATGTTCAAAATCCTATTCCCGCTAAAATAGAATCAAGCGGCCATTATCACCTTGACCCATCCAATGGCTACCATTTGAAGTGGGATATCTTTGAGAAAGTGATGGAAACACTTTTGAAGTATAAATAAGAGAAGAAAGAGAAGATTAGAAGCCAAGTAATATAGTGTAGTTTTAATTTTATGTCGTTTTTATAATTTCAAGTTTACTAGTGTACTTTTTAGCTTTTAAGCTCTTGCTTGAGCATTATTAAGTGTATGTAAATCTTTATTGAAAACAAATTTCCAGTTTCTAGTTTAATTACAGTTTGTGCAATTTTCAAAAATCTCTATAAATTTGAATGATATTTTTGGTTGTTGTTTTGGACATATAAGCTTGAATAAGTCTTTTCTAAGCTTTAATAAGTTTACTTTAGGTTATCATTCACTCGAAAAGTCACTTAATCGATTTCACTCAAAATTCTCAAATAGTCAACAAAAGTCAAACCGAGGCTAGAATTGGTAAATGCAATTGGACATGGGTTGATGCAGGTGGATGTGGGTTGGTTTTAATTCATTTGGATTGAAGTTTAGGTTAGTAGTTCTCTGGTTCATGGATTCAAGCCACGGTGGCTATAGGACTTTGTAAGTCATTTTCAAGTTTTTATGCATACTCGGTGATTGTAGTTAAACTGTGGTTCTATCTAGTTCTAATAGTTGTATTTAGGTTACATTAGCTTAGTTTGATCATTGTTGTTAGTTAATTATTGTTTGGATCAAGTCCGAGTCATAATCAATTGATATAGGGGTGTTTGGTTTGGCGTAACTTTATCTATCTTAAAGACTTTTGCGGTCATTGAAATCTATTGGGTCATGCTTTGTTACCCCAATTGAACTTAACTCGAGTCTTTACTTTAGCCGTGTTAATCACCAAAGTCAAAATCTCTCTTTTGGTCATAGCAGTTCATTGTTGGAATTTTTACAAATCCAATTCTTATTTTGTGTTTAAATATCTTAGATATAGCTTGTTTCGATGTTGTTTCATCACATTAAATCTATATCACTCATTAAATCAAGATTAAAGCTCAACAAAGTTAACTTTTAAGTTTTGATAAAAGTCAAAACTTTGAAAACTCAGCTTTGGGTCAAAAGAAAGATTTTTCATTCACTCATTTTCGAGCCAATTTTAATGAAAATTGTAGGTTTAGAAAGCTCACCGGTCTTGTTTCTTATTAGTATTTTCCGAATTTTATCAAATTTTAGAAGCTCTAATGAGCTTGGCTTTAGGGTCTTAGTTGCCTGCGCAACCGAGACGATTGACATCTGCTCTGCACAGTTTGTGCGAGCTTGTATCTAGCTCAATAAAGCTCACCGTGGTCTCTTCTTTGGTTTACAAACTCTCAACCGGTCTAGTATAAGTTGCAAGTTTTAGTTTTAGGTTGCTAGCTTATTTGGTTGCTTATTTGGTGGTAAGAGGCACCCTTTCATCGTTTTTGGCCATAAGCTCATTAACATCAAATCAGTAATAGCTTGTATTCGATGAGTCTGTAGCTTGTTGATTCTTGTTCCATTTAAGTTACTTTAGCTTATTGTAGCTTCCTTATCGAGTTTGGTATCTTTTAGACTCCATTTGCTTATTTAAGAGCTTATTTCAATAAGCTCTTGCTCATCGATTCCATAATCTTACTCTCAAGTGCCTGTTTTCTATTTTCCCAGCTTTCTAATATCATTTTAGACTTTTCCTGCAATTTTGATTTTTCCAAGTTGTTTTGCTATTTTCTTAATTTAAATTAGTTTCTAAGCACTTTTAAATAGCTTTTAATACAAATAATTAAGAAAAGCTTCAAAAAATAATTTTCAATTTTCTTAAGTTTAGATAAATATAAATAGCCTAAAAAGTATTTTCTATAATTTTCTTAGCTTAAAAAGTATTTTCTAGCATTTTAATTAGTTTTAAATAGTTTTAAATTAGTTATAAATATATAAAAGTCTAAAAATATATTTTCAGTTTTAAAATTAGTTTTATCATATTTTAGATTTTTCTAAATCTTAATTTTATTTTTCTAGTCTTATTTCATATTTTCTTTTATTTTAGAGTATTATTAAATAGTTTAAATTAGTTTTTAATTAATAATAATTACATAAATAGTTTTAAAAATAATTTTCCTTTTCTAATAATTTTCTTATATTATCAGGTTTGTAAAAATGTATTTTTCATATTTTTAGGATTTATATTGTATAAGTTTCACGTTTTATTTTGTACGTTAACGTAGTTTTTAATTTAAACGTAAGTTTTAGGTTTTAAACGTTCATCACTTTAAAAATAGTGATAGCGTTTATTTAATATCTTTTATCTTTTTAATTTTCTTAATTTGTATTTAAGTCGCTTTAATTTATAAACTTTTTCAGTAGTGTAATTATCCTATCCAAATCCCTTCTGATCACTATCATTAGTGATCATTCTACCGTCTGATCAAGTGTTTGCACACCATTGAGTCTCCGTGGGACATAACGACCGGGAATCTCAGATTCTCGATCTTCATTGTATTTGTGTTTAAAATTGTTTTAAGTCTTTAGACTTGACGGTTCACCACGGATCAAATTTTAAGGCCGGGGAGGCTTTAGCGTGTGTTTAGCCTTTTCGGACCCATTCTTGCACATATCCATCTTTTGTAAAAGTTTTTGTAAAGTTTTCAAAATCCAAAAGTTCATTAACACTTTTCCTAAAGTGTTAAAACATAAAAAATATTTTCATTCTTTGTTTTATAGCATGTTTTTCAAAAATCCAAAATATCCATCTTTACCCTCTCGCATCTTTTGATTCTACATTTCTTTATCCTCAAACCTGTTTAATTCTCCATTTTCTTACCCTCTAACTGCTTAATTCTACATTTCTTTATCCTCAAACTGTTTAATTCTCCATTCTTACCTCTAATCTGTTTAATTCTTCATCTCTTATCCCTCTTATCCGTTTAATTCTCTATGTCATGGTATTTGACATGTTCCTGGTGTGGAGGTCCGTTTAACGGTGGAAATTGTCGGCGTTGTACCAATGTGAGTTTCGGAGACAAGTTTGTCGGTAATCCCGATCCCATTTCAAATAATGAAACACCCAATTTTTCCTACCTACCTCCACAACCACAATACGAATCCTACTCATGCGAGTTTTGTGGGAATGATTCTCATTACGGTTTTGATTGTCCACCACGGGTTCCGCTTGTCTATGAGCCGGAACCATGTTACAATCGAACTTTGGTGAAAGTTATTTTCCCAATTATCTCTGTTGTGAGAATTGGGGGGTCCTCATGCGACTTTTGAATGTCAACCGATGAATCAAAATTTTCAAAATTCCAATTCTCCGGTTTGACAATTTCCAACCCCGCAGATCCCATCACCATCGACTTCCGAGCCTTCACAACATCTCAATGATTACGAGGAGTGTAATCTTCCGCAAAGTTCAAGAAATACGCATTCGAAAGAAGCTACAAATGAAAAGAATGTTGTGTAAGCTTGAGATGAATATAAGAACTCGAGATATGATGACGATGATGATGAGGATTCTATTCAAATGAAGGAATATTATGAGAGCTTGTCAACTGAAATCACACCGTAGCTCCCATTGACTCTCTCATAATGGGGACGAGCCTTCAGCACTATTCCGAAATGGAATCGTCTAGTGTTGAGAGCCTTGTTCCAACCCCAAGTGAGTCCGAGGTTATCTCCGTAATATGTGTGATGAGCCTCTTGATGATAATTCTTCTCCTCTCTTGACATTCCATATGATCATGTCGATATGTTCTCCGATTTTGATAACGATTGTACTTCGTTTGACGATTCTTTATCCTATGGAGACATCGATTATGTCGAGGAGCTACCTTCCGAGCTAGTTAGCTTAGAGGAAGTGAGAGATTCGATGATCCGGAAATTGAGGACGAGATACTTCGTGAACAATTGTTCAATGTACATCTCCTCGCTTTCTAAGATCGAATCATTTTGTGCTAAGTCACTTCATCTCCTATCCCCGTTGTGGATAGTGACTCTACATTGGACAAGCCCGAGCTTGAGGCTTTTTCCAATGATTCTCTTCATGAAGAGTTCTCGGTGAACTCTCTCATGACATATCTCCTCCGAATATGATCATTTCCATTTTGATCTTGAGGATGATATTGGCTCGGAGGAAGGTGTACTCTATCATAAGAGTTTGCTTATTGATGATACTACCTTCACCCTTCCTCCCGATATGTCTACATTTGAGGATGAAGAATGGATCCTAATTGTTATAAACATCTTTCTTCCATTCCTCACATATGATGTGATTTCTTCTCTTCTTCACTCCTTTGAGAGTGAGGACACTATCTTTGACCCCGGCATTTTCGTTTATCATTTGTGAGCCGGTCCGTCTCTCTTTATCTCATCGGTGTGGAACTTTCACGTGCTTCAATGTTTGTCCAAACATCTTGAATGAAAGTCCGATGGAGATTGTTTCTTCCACTTTGCTTCCCATGAACCAATGAATGCGGGTCGAGTCAAGCTAGCGACTGGAAATCAAAACAAGAGACACACAATATGGGTTTTCACCCATATTTCGCTTCTTACCTCTTTCTACCACCTAAGTGTGGGGTGATGCCCACATGTTATATATCTAAAAAAAAAAAAAAAAAAAAAAAAAAAAAAGGTTTCTAAATAATGGCGTAATATTTCCTTTTACGTTCTTAGTTTCGTCATAATCGCGGTACTTTGAATATTGAGGGCAATATTCATTTCTAAGTGTGGGGAATTCTCACGAATTTCATATATTATCTACCCAATTCCCGCTTTTGGCCAAAATTTTTTTTGGAGTAAGTGTTTTACACTTTCTCATTTGGTTATCGATCCGCCATGTCTGTAAGACAAAAGGATTGGCTAATCCAGGAGCAAACGGCTCTTGGTAAAGATATATCAAATCCGTTTATATGGCTTGCAATTTGCCCAAAATTGTATGGTTCTCAACTCACCATATCCTAAAAAGTGAAGAGTTGGCTAGCCCGCAAGGTTATGGCTTGTGGTAAAGGCAGTGGAAAATCCATAATTGGTAATCGACTCACCAAAGATAATATTGATAATTTATCTAAGAGTTGGCTAGTCCAGAAGGGTACGGCTTCTGGTAAAGACACATCAAATCCGTTATATGGTTTATGATTTGCCAATAAATCATCTGGTTATCGTTGTACCAAGATTCTTACTTGAATCAAAACAATTGGCTACTCCAGAAGTGATGGCTTTTGGTAAAGAGATAAAATCCATCAAGTTTTCTCAAATCATTGCTAGGGACTAGCAATATCTCAGTGTGGGGGATTGATGAGTGTCTAAATACTCATCATTTTTGTACAATATAAACTGCAAAATCATCTGAAAACACTCAGAAACACATCAAAATGATCAAAATATCACAAATCAGTGTTTTATGTGTTTTAAATGCTAAAATATCAAAATCGATGAAAACATATCAAATTTGCAAAATTGCGCTTTTAGTCCCCAAGTTTCTAAAATTGTCAAAAATAGTCCACGAGTCAAAATTTCAAAGTAAAGTCACCAAAGGTCTTTTTAAAATCAAAAGTTTTCAAATTTAGTCCTTTGGTGAAAATGTAAAAGTTTTGAGAAAATTACAAATTAGTCCTTCAAGTTTCAAATTTGGCGAAATGGCCCTGGAAAATTGGATAATGACAATTTGGTCCTTGTACTTTTGAAGCTTGTCACTTATTAGTCCTTGGAACATCTTTGATGAGTTGGCGGGAATGGTCCTTATAGTTTGGAAGAATTACAAACAAGTCCTTGTTTTATTAAACTCTTTAAACCAATTTTGAACCCTTGCCTATCATATGACCCCCTGCCAATAAGCTTTTTGAACCCCCCTTTATATTTAACTCTGGTCAATGGCAAGTCAAACAAGCACCAACTTGGCGCCACTTTTTCCACCCCTTCCAACTGCTGCCTGAAATCACTCCACACATCCATTCCCCCCTCCTCACCTATCTAATATCTTGTCTCCCCACCTCATCACAACTCCAAAAACCATTAATTACATCTCACCCCATTTCACTCAACCATAGCCAACTGTCAAAAATCCTATTCCCGCCAAAAACCAATCAAACGGCCATTATCACCTTGACCTATCCAATGGCTACCATTTGAAGTGGGATATGCTGAGAAGGCAAGTGGAAACACTTTTGAAGTATAAATAAGAGAAGAAAGAGAAGATTAGAAGCCAAGTAATATAGTGTAGTTTTAATTTTATGTCGTTTTTATAATTTCAAGTTTACTAGTGTACTTTTTAGCTTTTAAGCTCTTGCTTGAGCATTATTAAGTGTATGTAAATCTTTATTGCAAACAAATTTCAGTTTCTAGTTTAATTACAATTGTGCAATTTTCAAAATCTCTATAAATTTGAATGATATTTTTGGTTGTTGTTTTGGACATATAAGCTTGAATAAGTCTTTTCTAAGCTTTAATAAGTTTACTTTAGGTTATCATTCACTCGAGAAGTCACTTAATCGATTTCACTCAAAATTCTCAAATAGTCAACAAAAGTCAAACCGAGCTAGAATTGGTAAATGTAATGGACATGGGTTGATGCAGGTGATGGGTTGGGTTTAATTCATTTGGGTTAGTTTAGGTTAGTAGTTCTCGGTTTTGGATTCAATAGTTGGATCGGGTATAGGACTTTGTAAGTCATTTTCAAGTTTTTTAGCATACTTTTTGATTGTAGTTAAAAGGTTCAATCTGTTCTAATAGTTGTATTTAGTTTACATTAGCTTAGTTTGATCATTGTTGTTAGTTGGATTATTGTTTGGATCAAGTCGTTAGCTCATAAATCAATGATATAGGGTGTTTGGTTTGGCGCACTTATCTATCTTAAAGACTTTTGCGGTCATTGAAATCTATCGGTGGGTCATGCTTTGTTACCCAATTGAACTTATTTCGAGTCAACTTTAGCCTCTACAATCACCAAAGTCAAAATCCATCTTATTAGTCATAGCAGTTCACTGTTGGAATTTTTACAAATCCAATTCTTATTTTGTGTTTAAATATCTTAGATATAGCTTGTTTCAGTGTTGTTTCATCACATTAAATCTATATCACCATTAAATCAAGATTAAAGCTCAACAAAGTCAACTTTTAAGTTTTGATAAAAGTCAAAACTTTGAAAACTCGGTTTGGGTCAAAAGAAAGATTTTCATTCACTCATTTCGAGCCAATTTTAATGAAAATTGTAGGTTTAGAAAGCTCAATGGTCTTGTTTCTTATTAGTATTTTCCGAATTTTATCAAATTTTTAGAAGCTCCTAATGAGCTTGGCTTTAGGGTCTTAGTTGCCTGCAACCGAGATATTGACACTGCTCAAGACAATTTGTGCGAGCTTGTATCTAGCTCAATAAAGCTCACTGTGGTCTCTTCTTTGGTTTACAAACTCTCAACCGGTCTAGTATAAGTTGCAAGTTTTAGTTTTAGGTTGCTAGCTTATTTGGTTGCTTATTTGGTGGTAAGAGGCACCCTTTCAATTTTTTTGGCCATAAGCTCATTAACATCAAATCTGTAATAGCTTGTATTCGATGAGTCGTAGCTTGTTGATTCTTGTTCCATTTAAGTTACTTTAGCTTATTGTAGCTTCCTTATCGCTTTGGTATCTTTTAGACTCCATTTGCTTATTTAAGAGCTTATTTCAATAAGCTCTTGCTCATCAGTTCCATAATCTTACTCTCAAGTGCCTGTTTTTCTATTTTTCCCAGCTTTCTAATATCATTTTAGACTTTTCCTGCAATTTTCAGATTTTTCCAAGTTGTTTTGCTATTTTTCTTAATTTAAATTAGTTTCTAAGCATTTTTAAATAGCTTTTAATACAAATAATTAAGAAAAGCTTCAAAAAAATAATTTTTCAATTTTCTTAAGTTTAGATAAATATAAATAGCCTAAAAAGTATTTTTCTATAATTTTCTTAGCTTAAAAAGTATTTTCTAGCATTTTAATTAGTTTTAAATAGTTTTAAATTAGTTATAAATATATAAAAAGTCTAAAAATATATTTTCAGTTTTAAAATTAGTTTTATCATATTTTAGATTTTTCTAAATCTTAATTTTATTTTCTAGTCTTATTTCATATTTTCTTTTATTTTAGAGTATTATTAAATAGTTTAAATTAGTTTTAATTAATAATAATTACATAAATAGTTTTAAAATAATTTTCCTTTTCTAATAATTTTCTTATATTATCAGGTTTGTAAAATGTATTTTTCATATTTTTAGGATTTATATTGTATAAGTTTCACGTTTTATTTTGTACGTTAACGTAGTTTTAATTTAAACGTAAGTTTTAGGTTTTAAACGTTCATCACTTTAAAAATAGTGATAGCGTTTATTTAATATCTTTATCTTTTAATTTTCTTAATTTGTATTTAAGTCGCTTTAATTTATAAACTTTTTCAAGAGTGTAATTATCCAATCCTAATCCTTTCCGATCACTATCATTAGTGATCATTCTACCGTCTGATCAAGTGTTTGCACACCATTGAGTCTCGGTGGGACATAACGACCGGAACTCTCATATTCTCCGATCTTCATTGTATTTGTGTTTAAGTCGTTTTAAGTCTGTTAGACTTGACGGTTCACCATGCATCACTCTACCTTCAAGTAGGGAGTTGGAGCTCATAATAATATCTTTCACTTTCTCTCACTAAGTTTCCTAAACCTCTAACTTTCTCTCTAGAATTCCACTTATACGCCACCTTGTTGTTATGGTTTGATGTGTATGTGAAAACTAATATCCTACAATTGGTATCGAGAGCCATGGTTAGATCATATCTTGCACATCTTTGGATTTCTAGTGGTTTTAGGTGGTTTTGAGTTTGAAAAAGTTTAGTGGTTTTGCATCATTTGGTTGATTTCTTGTGTTAAAGCTTGGATTTTGTTAGTACTTTTATGTTTAGAATCATCACAAGTGTTTAGGTTTTCATTTGGTAAGCTTGAATCATCTTGGTTGGGTTGTTTTGGATTAAAAGTGATGTTTATGTGGTTTCTCTTGCTAGCGACTTGATATCTGGATTTATTTCTTCAGAGCGACTTGCTTCACAATTTGTAGCTAGTTCAGTTTTGGAGCTAGCGACTTAGACCTAGCGATTAACAGATGCAAGTAGTGGACTCTCCACTACGGGTAATGACTTAGTGGTAGCGACTTGGTGCAGAGTGAGTTGCTCTTTAGCGACTTGTATCTCTAGCGACTTGTGTGGCAATTCTTGCCAAAATTTTGCTAGCGACTTGAGGCTTAGCGAGTTACTACTTAGCGACTTGCTTTGTCTAGCGACTTGGGACTCTAGCGACTTAGTGGTGTAGCGAATTAAGTGTTAGCGACTTAGTGCATTATCTTCAGCGACTTAGTGCATTATCTTCTAGCGACTTAGTGCATTATCTTCTAGCGACTTGAGTGATTGTTTACGGTTTTCTCTTGATTTAGTAAAATCCGTGAAAGAATCTATTTCCGGTTTAATCATAGAGTTATAAAATCCCGTATAATCATTAACATGTCTACCAACGTCCCTACTATCATCTCCATTGTTGCAGAGGATGTACAAACGGTGGCTCGAGATACTAAATCCACCCATGCTTGACAGAACGGACTACGATTCTTGGGCTCAACGAATCAGTTGTATTGCCTTGAAAGGAAAATGGTGTCAACATTCTCAAATCCATTGATGAAGGACCATATCGAGTTGAGACGACTGAGACATACTTGATACTAATGAAGATGGTACTCCTATTTACGGAATGGATGGACCTAAGATGTATGATGAGCTTGATGATAAGGATAAAAAGAGATTCGATGCAGATATCGGGGCTTCAAACATTGTTCTTCAAGGTCTTCCTAAAGACATCTACAAGTCGATCAATCATAACACCGATGCAAAGGCAGTTTGGGATAATGTTAAGATGCTTCTCGTGTTCGAATTAACTATGGAAGACAGAGAATCCCAACTCTATGGCGAATTTGAGCACTTCAAGATGAAACCAGATGAGAATGTCTATGAGTACTATGTGAGATTTCATAAGTTAGTGAATGACATGAGGAACATCGAATGACTATGCCTAACATTAATTTGAACTCAAAATTTGTGAACAACATGAATCCGAATGGCACAAGTTTGTCACCGGTGTGAAGCTCACTAAAGGATTGAAGAATACAAACTATGAGCAACTCTATGCCTTCCTCCTTCCCGTAATGAGAGACATGCTATGTAAAACCTGAAAATTTAAAATCCAAATAAAGACTAAAATACCCTTGGAACTAAAAATTATAAAATACGTAAAATATATTAATAACACTTAAAGAAATTAAAAGATTAACTTGAATATTTAAAACCCTAACTAAAATATATTACGTAATTGATTTTGGTACGACGAAGAATTAAAGTTTCGTAAATGATTTGGGCCGTGATTTTGTGTTCGTGAGCCAAGGTCAGAAGCCCAATGGTGGCGTGGTGATGGTGATTCGGTTGGACCCAAACCCAAACCCAATTACTTTCCTAGTTTAACTCAAATACTACAACTATATATACCATACATAATCATAAGTTTGGAACCCTAGTTATTTTGCTCTTCTTTCTTTTTCTCCCTATTCGCCGAAAGCATAGACAAACACCCTTGGTGTCGATTTTGCTCAATCAAGTGAAGGTATATCGTTTATTTGTCTTCCTTTAACGTACTTTGCATGTATATGTCAAGTTATATTTTGTTTAAGTCGCGTTTTGTTTCTTTTCTTTTGTGGTAGAGAGGTGTGAACCGAAACAAGAGAAACCCTAACTAAGTTAACCTAGTGACTAATTAAGAGTTTGATATGTAAGATGTAATAATGAATCGAGTTATGTTTGTGTCGTTTTAATAATGGCGAACCATATGAGTTTTGGACGAACCATGTTTAGTTTTCGAATAATGAATATAACTTAATAACTTGAATATGTAAAGTAAGAAGATGAGCTAAGACTAGTGTTAAACCCTAATTTGAATCGAGTTACATATAAGATTTGAAGATACATTAATTAAGTAAAGGTTATATTAACGTAAACCCTAGTTTTGACATGTTAATTTAGTAAGTTATGCTAAACCCTAATAGAGTAAATGCGTAAGTAATATGAGTAATAAGTAACTTATATGTCACATAAAATCATAAACGTATGGTGAAACATAAAAAGGAAAGAGTATTATGTGACGTGTTAGGTTAAGTAACTAGTCATTAAAAGACGTAACATGTAAGTTAATGCATATTAATGAGACATTAAAGAATGAGAAACCCTAAACTTTAATAAAAGACATATAAACCCTAATTTACGATATTAATATTAAAACATTTAAGTCTCATTTAATTATGGAAACCCTAAAATATTAAAGGATCATTTTGACGATTATGGAATCATTAATAATATACGACATTAATGTATATAGGTTCTGTGAAGAAGGAGTAATTCTTTGTTTCCTGTTTCGACTTTTGATCTTTTGTTTTCGAATAAAGGTACGGATATTCGACCTTTCAAGAAAGTTTCGATACGTTTTCTTTTCGCTTTCATATTAGGATTTCTAAGCCTTTGCTATGAACCCTAATGTGTCTATTTGAGTCATTGCTTATCCGAACTTTGATTTTTGAATCATAAACCATTTGATTTTGAACTATATGATATGAAGACTTTGATTTTGAAAACATGATTAAACGTTTGATAAAATATGATCTATATCGATTATGACATTCTTATTTGACCTCGATAGTTTGACACCCGAGCCAATTATTAACTAGTCATGGGGTTCCATGTCCGTGTCAAGAATGCACTTCGACATGACTCTAGGCGATGAGTGATGTTCGCCACGCCCCTTATCTCTGCTATCCGTATGAGCTCAATTTGAATTATATTATTAATATCTCGTCGTAGGCGTATGGATGCATCCTAGATCTATTATATGCCATATATTATCCGTTATCTGTTATATGTTATCGATGATTGATCTCATGCGTGCATGCACGTCCTTCATAACTCTGGCGTGTCTCCCTACAAAAATGTTGCCTTATGTGATTATGATATGTTTACGATATGGCATATGTATGCGGGCTCGAGGTAGTTAGCTATAAAAACTTATTCGTATATTCTGAATTATCTTTTGAAATGAATATGACTTCACGGTTTTTCTTTAACTTATTTTGGTTTTGGTTCCGGTTCGGATTTGGTTTGCTTGGATTTTCTGTTCACTGGGCTTTTGAAGCTCAGCCGCACTTTTCTTTTCTTCCGCGGCAGGTATCTAAGCATTGGAGCTGGGTATTGCTTTGGGATGAGTGCTGAGTGGACTTACCTTAGAGATTTAGCTTTGATCTTATGATGCCATTTAGACTTTATGTTTTAGACATTTCATTTGGAGTTTATTTTTCATTTGGGACCTATGTATTGAAGTCATTTGACTTGGATTATTTCCATATTTATGTTGAAGATTTCTTTTGGTTTATATGTTTGCTTTGATATGACACCATTACTTGTGATTCCTTTACCCTTGTGGGGTCGGGCGTTACATGCTATGTTTGAAAATTGATTCTCAATCGGTTCAAAACCAACTGTGGAGAGACAAGCTCGTCTAATGACTCAATTTTCTACTCAAACATCGGAATCACAACCAAAGCATCACAAGTCATACCGGGTAATGGTAATCACAAACTCATTCCCGATCCTATGTTCAAACAAGGCGATCTTGATGCTCACGTGGTAACTTCATTAATCGACTAGCTCTTCTCATTAGTCAAAACATGAATTCTCTCCCACAAACCAACAACTACCTCGAATCGCATCTAACCCACACAATCAAGCCATTTGTTAAAGATGGAAGGATCGTGGTGCAACCATTCAGAAAGACAAGATGATCGGGGAAGAGGTGGAGCGGGAGAGGTTATGTTGGCAACCGTAATCGAGGAAGAAATGGTAACCAAGGTCAAGCTAAGCCAATCAAATGTTATAAGCGTGGTGGTGAAGGACACATTGCAAGAATCGCACATCTCCAAAGCGCCCGCGCATCGCCGATTACCGGAGATAAGATGTCACTGGCACAAGCTCGGGACAATGGTGCTGCTTTGGATGAAGAGAATTGATGTTTCTTCTTGAGGGCAATGCCAAGACCTATGATGCGAGATGTGGATGAGCGACCTATTCGGAGATAGGTCACAATCATCGAATGCCTTTCAAGTCACCATCGTGATGCATACGACTCGTGTAGATGATGGACCCACTGCACACAATTTTATGGCTAGCATTTCTCCAATGGTTTCTCCCAAGATCTCTTCTTCACCACAAGTGGCCCATCCAAGGACAAACTCATCTCGTAGGTATTAAAACTATACGATGATGCCGATGTAAAGCAGATGCATGACAAAGTACAATCAATCGAAACTATTGAATCAAATGTTGAAAATATGGGTAATAACAATATTGTCCCATCGATCAATCGTGAAACAAAGTGAAAGTGAAGTTGTACCAAGTGATGCATCTTCTGCGATCAACAATGACTATGTCTTTGATGAATACAACGCATGTGCTCGATGATTCCGTAATTTCAACTAAATGCCTATAAGGGCGTGTTGCTATTTATGAACAACGTGCAAAATTTGAGTTGACCACTGTGAAAGGTGAAATGGATGACCAAGTGAGTACGGTAATTAGAAAAGTAAGTTTAGAGAAGAAGTATTGAAACAAGAATTACATTCCTTGCAAGAAAAACTTTCTAAAACAAATAAGCAAAACAAGAACTTGAAGAAATGTGAAAATGCTTAAGCAAGAATATAATGCAAAGGAATCAAAACTCTTGAGAGATTTTCTAATCGAAAACTTTGAAAACAACTTGAAAAGAAGTTGTACATACAAGGAAACACCATTCAGATTGCTCACATGGTCACCAAACATCGAGTCTTAAGCGATAAGCATAGCATTCCCTTGTTGAGGAACCAAATCCAGAGGTAATTAAAAGGCTAGAAATGCTCATAAGGTGCTTTATGATGGTAATGAAATCCTTAAGCCTAGGCGTAAACCTAGTTGCGTTGAGTGCACCGAGGAAGATAAGAAATCAAATGAAATCACTAGGAAAAGATGAATAAGAAACAAAATGATCCCAAATGCAAAGAGAAAACATAATTATCACCCTCATGATTACAAGAAGGAAAAGCTGATTTCCTTGAACAAGTTTAAGCCTCGGACATTGTTGACTCCGAACAAGTCTTCGGAAAAAGGATTTAGATAAGCGAAAGCGGAAAATATTGTTGAAACAAACCCTCCCTTTGGAAAATGCCTAGAGCGATGCGTATCCTCCTAATACACCAATGCATCTTGTACCTAGAACAATTGCCACTAAAAGCAAGACATTAATTAGCCAATACGTTATATTTCAACTATTTGTTGATTTTGAGAAAACTTGCAAGAAAAGGATCACACCCAATGGTATAATCGAAGGAGAAAGGGGTTTGAACAAATGAAAGAATGTTATTTAAGCGAGGTCATGCCTTCTTTAAACTTCTAAAAGATCACTTTGAGAGTCTTAAAAGGGATAGAAACGATATTAAGGGAATGGAAAAGGAATTTGATGCAATGGTTGTTGAAGTTAGTGACTATGAGCGTGCAATTGAAATATAATGAGATTGAGAGAAAGAACTTGTGTGACACCCTAGGCAAATCCACATCGGTGTGGCCGGAGAGATCTTGTGCTCATAAGATAACATTCGCCTTACAATGACACAACGCGTTTGTGGTTCTCTGCAGTGGAGTTCGAGGAACCGCGCTTAAGCGTGCTCGTATGAGTAGTAATGGCTTGGGTGACTGGGAAGTCTTCAAATGAGGCCACAAAACAAAGCGTGAGCCTACGGGCAAAGCGGACAATATTGTGGTCGATAAGGCGGGTGTTACAAGTGGTATCGAGCCACTCCCGAGCCGTTCGGGATGGTGGGGCAAACCTCATCGAGACGATGAGTTCCTGGGGGGTGATTGTGACACCCAAGCCAATCCCGCGCCGGCCGTGGCACGGAGAGATCTTGGGCTCATAAGATAACATTCGCCTTACAATGACACAACGCGTTTTGTGGTCTCTGCGAAAGGAGTTCGAGGCTGGCGCGTTAAGCGTGCTCATATGAGTAGTCTTGGCTTGGGTGACTGCGAAGTCTTCAAATGAGGCCACAAAAAACAAAGCCGTGAGCCTACGAAAGCGGACAATATTGTGGTCGAGATAAGGCGGGGTTACAACTTGCATACATTAAATGAGAATCTTATTCTTGAATGTGTTGCTCAAGATGTGTTTTCATCGCTTCAAATTGCTCTATTAATGCTTCCAAATTTCATGAACTATCTGTATTACGAAAGTCTCCCATGATCGTGTCATTGAGCTTGAAAAACTAATTATAAACTAAGCGAGAAAATTGAATCGATGATCACGACAATTTCGTTAAGCATTTTCTAAACTAGAAGTTGAGCATTTTAATTTACAACTAAAATATCAACATCTTAAAGAAAATGTCAAAACTTCAAATGTCAAGACATCTTCGGATGCTCGAGTTTGATGCGCTTTTCAAATTAACAAACGTGATGAGCAGATTCAAGCTCGATGCAACACGATCGAAAGTTGAAAGCCCAAATCTCTCGATTAAAGGGTCAAACGAACAATATGACAGCTCCCAAATGCCTCCTCCTTAGATTCTCGAGATTCTCAAACGTTTCATCTTCAAACCTAGTAAATGCTTTACAAAGGAAAGCGAAAGTTTTCGGAGGAAACGAAAGTTTTTACGGAAGAAAACGAAAGGTTAAACGTCATTTCAATGAGTTATTTGAATCAATTAAGGTCAATCGAAACAAAAAGCAACAAATAGCTTCATTGCAAAAAGGAAATCGAGAATCAAGAGTCGGTAAAAGGGAAAATGCCAATGACCAATGGGAGAGTGGTGGATCAAAGGTTCACTCTTGTAATAAATATGCTTTGTCGTGACTTATGTCCCTCCTCATCTAAGGAACAACAAACTTGCTATTCAAACATACTTCTCATCCCTAAGGATTGCCTAGAATGTCTGCGTGAGATTGTTGAA
>CM040238.1:217564216-217628332 GCA_022545495.1 Chrysanthemum lavandulifolium
CGATTTATTTGTATTAATAACTATAATTAGTATTAAAATTAGGTTAAAAATTACTTACTATTAATAAACCTCACCGACTATCATATGTCGGGTCAGGCAACAGGGATAAAGTAAATAATTGGAATGATTATTAAACTTTTCGTGAAAACCTAAATAATTAAGTTAAATCATTTTTAATTAAGTTATATTGTTTTATATAATATTTAGTATGATTTGGTTTATATTATTATAGCATGATGAGTCGAGATGATATCATTATACATGAGATGTTAAATGATGAGTCGAGATGATATCGTTATACATGAGATGTTAAATGAATGAGTCTAGATGATATCGCTGTGCATGAGATGTTAAACAGATGAGTCGAGATGGTATCATTATACATGGGTTGTTAAACAAATGAGTTGATCGAGATGATATCATTATACATGTGATGTTAAACAGATGAGTCGAGATGATATCGCTATACATGAGATGTTAAACAAATGAGTCGAGATGATATTGTTATACATGGGTTGTTAAAAGGATGAGTCGATCGAGATGATATCGTTATACATGTGATGTTAAACAGATGAGTCAAGATGACATCGTTATACATGGGATGTTAAATGGATGAGTCGAGATGATATCGTTATATATGACTAGCACCAATAGAACCCGAGTCGCTTGAAAAGATACTGGGTACCCATTGAATTACACTAAGACAGATGGGCTTCGTGGGTGGTGTTATTGTTGAGTTAGTACAAAAGTATTTTCTCGGTCAAAATTTGGTAAACACCCTTTGCCGAAGACATGTATTCACCGAAAGGTTGGCGGAAAAAATGGCGGGAGTAATTGGCGAACGAGGAAAAACCGTTAAAATATGTCAAACTTTGACGAGGACATGTCCTCACCAAAACCCGGTTCACTCTTATCCTTATAAATTTGGCACCAAACGTTCTTACCAAAATACACACTGTTATCATGAAGATATACACTCATATCATGAAGATGGCGCCATTTGAAGCTTTTCTTGTCGTTGTGGACGAGGAGATGCAGTTCTGTGAGAATCGCATCAACGTGACACCCGTGGTAAACTATAGTATGCATGTCATTTATCAAAGATGAACAATTACAATTTTTTGTGCGTAATATATAAATAATTTGGTTAGTTGTTAAAATAATTGTTTGTACTCTTGGATGCCTCGTCAAAGGATTTTGGATGTGATATTTTTATGGAAGGAGGAACGATTCCGCTTAATGACCGTTCTCCTAGAGCTTCAACGCCTAACTCATTCCGCAGAACCTTCAAGAACTCCAACTTACCGCAGACCTTCTACAACTCCAACTTATTATGCAAGACCTTCAACATCGAGTCCTAGAAATGCATCGCTCAAAATGCAAGTTCTTGACTTCAAAGATAAAGGTACCGAGAAAACAGTAGAAATGTATATGCATGCCGAGATCCACACACTTAAATCACCGCACTATTTCACCGACCTTTATAATGACTTGAAAACTTAATTTGGAGTAATTCAGATGGGAGCGTTTACTTTGGTACTGTTGTTTATTCCGGTCTTTGTCGTGTGTTGCAAACTTTGTTTTCTTATGCTTGTTAAGTTGTGTCGCTCGAGTCCAGAAGAACGTGTCCGAGAACTCCTACTAAAACAAGTGTGTTCTTTGCTTGTCATGTTGTTTCGCTTGTGCCTCAGATAAAATGTATCCGAGAACCCCACGTGTTTTAAATAAAGGTTTGCTTTCAGATATGCTTTAATGTTTGAACATTTATCGATTTGTAATGTACTTCAGATATATTTTACTTATTTGTTGGTTAATATCGCGCAACGTAGTGCAACAACAATGCTTATGAAGTAGATGTGTTCCATCAATCCTATTAAATGTGCATTGCTTAATTAATCAGAAATAATGCTTATGAGGACATGTCCGTAAAATATAAACGCCACATCATCCCTAGTTGTAATACCATTAATGGTCGCAAGAACAACAATGCATTTAATTATGCTCTATTTTGACAACAGAATAAAACTTAATGGCGCTTAAAACGCTAATCAAACGGCTAAACAAGGTCAACATTTTGGTCGAGATGGTATCGTTATACATGATATCGTTATAACATTTATCAATTTGTAATGTAATTCAGATGTACTTTACTTCTTTGTTCGCTTAACACGCGCAACAACAATATATGAATTAAGCTCGATTTCAACAATGTAATAAAAATTAATAGCAATTTCGAAGCTTCGAACCACCGAAAACTTCAAATGACATGTGGCATGACTTTATGGTTTAACATCGTCTGCTTTTGACGATATAATAATTATTATATTAATCTTAAATACTAAAAATAAGTTATTTATTTATTTTTTTTTATTTTGGCCCGACTCTATGATTTAACACGATCGGGATATAGTCAACGCTTCGAGACACATCCTCGGCAAAATCTCTATTTTGTCGGGTTGTGGCAATGGCGGATAAAGTAAAACTTGGCGGTGATTGTAAAATAGTTTCCGAGGACACGCTCTTGAGAAAAATAAGTGACACGTCGCTCAACGCTTACTTACCACTAATAACTTAATTAGTGCTAATCAAGGTCAAAGTTGTGGTTCTAACTTTTCACCGAGGACATGTCTTCGAAAACCGTGGAGGAAATTTCATCACGCAAAAAAATTGTTGAATATCAATTAGTAAGAAAAAATTCAAATTTGCCCACATTGTTCCCGGGACATGTTCTCTGAAAGGTTTTGATCAAATATTCAAAGCAACCAAGTCCGAGTCAAGCGCTTTTATCGCTTATTTGTTTCGCCGAGACAACGTGTCCTCTGAAAAGCCTCCTTGCCGCTTCTCCTTTTTCTGGTAGTGTATAAAGATTCTCATGAATTGAAAATCAATATGAGAAATGACTCCAATTGTTTCTAGCTAGTGTAAAAACAAAACTGCAAACTTCGTAAAACAAAAACTTACATATTGGTAGTGGCTGCATATGTCATGTCGCCATTTAAAGCTAGCCCATGAAAACACCTTAAATTTGATGTTACGTATTCTAATGTACGCCCAGCATGCATGTTTCAACTTGCGCATATTGCATGGACCTATATTACCTCGAATCTTTACGTTGTACTACTTTGAATGTCATGAGTACGAGACTCATTTCATAACAATGTGTTTAATTGTGTTCCTAACATGTCTCCGTTTTGCATTTCATTAACTGTACAGGTGATAGGTTCATGCACTAACTAAGAAAACTTACTTTCTTTGCCAATTATTTATTAACTGTATAGGTGATAGGTTCATGCACTAACTAAGAAAACTTACTTTCTTTGCCAATTATTTATTATAAACTTTTATACTACCGTTCCATATTAAATGCTCGCTGACTTTTCAAGATTTCATTTTCAACTTTAACCTTAAATATTTTCTTGTGTTATATAAGATTTGATCAAAATTATACCAAATGAAACACGTTAAAACTCAATACATCCATATCTAAGGTCAAAGCAGATAAGAACGACTTTCAAAAATCAAAGTTGACATTTAATATCTGGACGGAGGAGTAATAACTTTATTTAATTTGCAAGATTAATGAGAATCTTGGGGCCGTAGTAGTTTTGCTAGGTGTATGATTGAAGTGAAGTCGGATGAGGTTCTAGGATGCCTCACCGCCGAGATTCCTTTACTTGATGGTAACGGGTTCGACTATTGAGAAGATCCGTGTTGATTATGAATGGAAACCGCCTAGATGTGAGAAATGTCTGGTATTTGGACATACTTTGTGGATTGTCCTAAGGTTGTGATTCCGAATGCTCAACCTCATAAGAACGTAAGTGATGGTTTTTCGATCATAACAATAAAAGCGGAAAGCAAGTTGGGCCAACCGGTCGAGGAGGTTCTACTAAATCAGGTGGCAAGCATTTTGAATATCTACCAAAAGCCTCCTCCGAACCCAAGAAAGTAAATGCTCTGGTAAGACGATGGATTCTAATGTGGCTAGTACGAGTGGAACCAAGATCACTACGCCTAATCAAGATGATGCTCTTAATATGGACGATATGGATGTGGATATTGGTTGTACAACGGAGGTTAATGAGGATGAGTTGATTAAGACCTGTTCTACATCACATGTTCCGCCATGAGTGATTCAATGGGAACAATAGATGCTGGTTATACTCCCATAGTTGAGAAAATTGGTAAGCTTGAAAAACTAATTATCACGAAAGCCACTCTTGGGATGATGATGGTCAACCTATGCCGCCTACCTCTTCTACTAAGAGAGCTAACCCTTTTTCTAAAGTTTTATAGATTGAGGTGTCGATTCAAGATGAGTATTGTCATAACCCATTCACGAGTCTGTTAATATATATTGGTGCCAAGAGTTTGAAGATGACGACGACTACGACTTCGACGACTACGCCAAGAAGTGTTCGCGATCTTCCGAGAATTTGGATACCTTTAATGCCACGTATGGCACAAAGTTTCAAGGTCCCAGGAAGAATCTTATTTCACGCACATTGTTATCATTCGAAGAGTGGTTTGCTTTTCTCGCTTGTAAAATAGGAAGATCTTCATATGTAGTTTATACGCCTACGAATCTATGATATACGTGATTTCACCATATACATTGTACTAAAACGCTTATTTTGTTAATATATTTACTGCGCATATGATTACTCCCCTTACCAAAAAAAAAAGATTAATGAGAATGTTAAGAAAACCCTTTTCTAAAATGGGTTAGATTGGTTTGAGTTAACCCATGAAAATTTATACATATATCTCTTTTGTTTTAACTATATATGATTAAAATATTAAATTTTGATAACAAAATTTTACAAAGCTATAATCACCCCATGTTGAGTTTTAATGGTCTCCTGACCCCTATCAAATTTTTGCGGTTTGTTCATTATCTCGTTTATGGAGTGTATTTTCAGCCCTTTCTGTTTGAATAATAAGTGATTCCATAATTTTGGGTGCTGTAAAATCGTTATTTTTGGAATGCGTTTATTGATGTGTTTGATGTACGATAAGCGAATTTGGGTTATGTTGATCACATCTTCATTTTTACTTTGAAGGGTAAAAGTAAGATGTCAAGTCACGTGCAATAAACACGACAACGCCGTTCCCACGAAGCAAAGATATACAAAAGACAACATGCATGCACCCTGCGAAATGGTTCTTTCATCACGCGCAAGCCATGCAACACTGTCGTTTCAGAAAAAATAAGGACCAGAACTGAAGTTGACACAACACAACTGTGTCTGGTTTTATGGGATTGCCGTCGTCATACTTGCGTCAACTGCACACTTGCCACTATTGGACCACAGTAACAAACACTTCACCATTATTCACTTCTTTCTTTAACCTTGTTTTAATAATAAGTGTAATAAGGACCCATCAGACCAATATCTCTACTGTCACATCAGCTTTCTTTTTTTAAAATTACTTCATTACTAACTTAGTGTAACAAAAAGACCGACACCACAAATTCTACTTCACAAAAATACATTTTAAATAAATACCCATACACACAAACAAGCACACAAGTTGGTCGCCCGGACAAACCTCTTCTCCCTTTTCACCTTGAGCGACACGTCCCGACCGACTTTGTGTAATAAGGGCGACGCGTCAGGTAGTGGGATCAATCGACCACGACACTTCTTATTACGCCCAAACCTAACCAACTTGTTATACCGCTTCTAAAAAATCATTTTTTATTTTTTATTTGTGGTGTTACAAAATAAGTGTTCACTTATGTTTTAACCAATCAAAAGAGATTTTAACGAGCATGAATGATATTCGATAAATAGTCAGAGTTATGAGTAAGAATTCATAAAATTTTGTCAAGTTTAAAATAAACATTTATTTTAAGACGGAATGACTAGTTCTAATAAAAATATTTCAATGACATAGTTCTAATAAAATATTTTTATAGTATGATGTTCCTTCATATTCTTTAAGTATATTCCTCCTTTAAATCTTAAATAACTTGATCAGTTTGAAAAGAAAAAAAATGCGACATTTGTGTGTTTAGGGTTGAAAGAGATGTTAGGAAGTGAAGATCCTGAGGAGAATATATCGAAGGAAGAAGTTGTCATTGAATGGAAGCAATGAGGGATATCATGTTTGTCTTTCGTGTGAAATTTTATATTAAAAAGGGTGCATAAAACGTCCAAAATCATATATGACCACATTTATGACGACTGAGAGCCTCAAGAGAGATAAAGATCGGGTTTACGTCATTATTGGCTTGTTGTGTTTGTGGCGTTATCGTAATAATAGCGTTTTTCTTCCAACTCTACGGCGAAAAGCCGATATTTTTGATTCTATTCGCTTGTTTCTTTTTCATGGCTAAAAGTAGGGTCAGAAAATTAATTGTTTAACTCTTTGGCCAAGTTCTCAGAATCCTAATTCTAGCTGCTTGCTAGGTGGTTGTTTTCAATGAATCATTGTTCAAAAAATATATATATATGATCACATTTATAATCGTACGTATAAAGAGTATGTAAATATAAAAATTGTGCATAAATAGGAATAATAGAATGAGTTTGTTAAACTGAGAAGTTTAATATAGAACATAAATTCTATAACGATTTAACAAACAAATTATGATCATTTATTTTTCTATCAAACTAAAAACTCAATTTTATCTTTTTTTTTTCTATAAGAATTAAATATCTTACGGATCCTTACTCATTACGGAAAAAAAAATTATACCATCTCGATTTAAAAATTAAATCATCTTTCTATAGTGGTTAGCTTTATATACTTTGACCTAACTTTTATTTCGACTTTTGAAAGCGTTGAAATTTACGCCGAAAAAATCACACGCGATTTATGAAATCGCATGCGATTTTTTATTTTAATATCACATACGATTTATGAAATCACATATGGTTCGTGAAATTACACGTGATTTCTAAATAACAAATCAACGGTGATTTTTTCAAAGCAAATTTCAAGACTAAAACAAAACTCAAAAAAAAGTTCTGGAAAGATATCGTCACTCGTCTACTAAAAGATAAAAAAAATATCATCGCGATAGTATATTTTTTGTTGCTTCACGATTTACTATTTGCAATTTATTTTATTTTTAAAAAAATGTGAAAAGCTTTTTTTTTCTTTTTTTATCGACTAAAAACGAAAGCGACCATAATTTGTGATCGAATCTATAGAGACATTGTGTCCGATAGTGATATCAATTCTTCTTAAACTAGATTTTTCACATAACCTAAGAATGTAGAGAGACATATTGTCCCTAAATTGATGCAAAATCGCAAGCAAAACAAAGAGTGACATTACAAGAACGGATCGTACTTTAGTATCTCGTCAATGTTTCACTTACCACTCGGCATATTCTCAAAACAACAAAAATCTATTTTATTTATTATTATTTTTTTAAACGACGGAGACTAAGATTAAAAGCTTAGCAAGATGCTAGCAGAAACATTACAAAGGAGTGGATAGAGCGCTACAAGGATTAAATAACCACTCTATCCAATTAATAGCTGTTATGAAGCCTATTGCTAATCCAAGTGAAAGAAAGTTGCTTGATATCGCTTAGGATGAGACTTTGGTTTGAACGTTTGATTGCAAAGCACGAATCATTTCTAAAACGCCAAAGGACCCAAACTGTGGAGTTCACAACAACATCAAATTAACACGACTAAGAGGGTGGTAGACAAGGTTGTTCTACTAGAAAGTGATAGTAAATCGTTTAGGTGTTGATTTGGACGTTACGAATATTCCACCAATTGAGGACACAATTCCATACCGACTTTGCAATATCACATTTCACAATAATGTGTTCTTCCGTCTCAAGATCATTGTCACAAACAAGACATCTTATCAAGTCCACTACTAGAAAAAGAGGCAACACCTACAAAATTTTCCTAGGAAATCTTTCGTAGGAAATTACCTACTGAATTCCTACAAATTTCCTACTTAATTATGTGCAAGGTTATTAATGACGTTTCTTAGTGTTTCCAGCAATTAGCGACAAAATATTCGTTCTAGCTAATCCGCTTGGAATTTCCTTCGGATTTTATGAATAATTACTAGGAAAACTCTAGGTAAATTATAACATAGTGATTTCCTAGTAACTTGTCTAAAAAGTAGTTAAAAATAATAAAAATAAATACATTGTATATTTTACATATGTGTTTATATTGGGATGACTATTTTTGTAATTTGTGTCGTTATAATAAGTGACTTAGCTTTTGTCTAAAAAAACTTAGTCCATTTACATGTGCGATTTTGTCTTAAAAGGCGCTATAAAAAATGAAAACATTTTTGTTGTTATAGGCATATATTTATATTAGTGGGCAATCGTTTATATGACGATACCAAAAAGGTAGTTAGGGTTCGAGTTAAATTAGTCAAGGAAACAAATGTTTCGGATGTGATTGTATCTATATAAGCATGTGTATATGTGTGTATAAGCATGTGCAATTACAATGAGGTTAGATTATTGGTTCTTGTTCAAGAGCTTGAGGTATTGGATTATGTAGGTTAATCATGACTACAATCTTTTGTGGTCGGTTATCTAGTTCAGGATGGACTAGCTTTTGGCTTTCGAGCTACTTTGGTGTTTCTTATTCTATTAGCTAGAACATCATCATACCAATTGATATCTTGGAGAAGGTTGTATTATCTCAAAACTCTATTTAGATAATGGTTATCAAAATCACGATTATGATTGTGGTCGCACGATCTACTGGCCTAACCATACAAAAATGGATAGATCAAGTAGGATCTTAAACATATTATCGATGGTGCAATGTTTAGTATTATGCAAAACACCACATAGTTATTGATCATGAATGACTTAAATGGATATTAATTCACTTATTTTCATGTCATCAATGATTAGTACTATTATTATGTGTCATTAATGGTGTTTTCTAAACGCTTGAACAAACAAACACTAGGAAATCCATAGGCGGCGGTTGTAATTTCTGGATTTCGACGGATCTTATTAAAATTTTAAATAAATAATATTATCCGTCGGAAATCCCTTAGGAAATTACCTCAATCACCTAGGACTTTCCTAGTGATTTACTAAAACTCATCTAATAAAACAACCATATGTGTACGCATGCATATGTAGTGTTATATAACTACGAGGAGCATAATACAATGAAATTTCAAATTGTGCCAAAATTATCATATAGCATTTTATTATAACTTACCATATAATTTTCGTCCCTAAATTCCCTTTTCCCCAAACCCACTCTCAATATTTGCTTCCCCAAAAGTAGTCAAATCTTTTCATTTTCCCAAAATTTTCATCTCATCTTCTCCTTCCCCCAAACCCACCTCACTTTTTCATTCCCCCAAATCCGACATACCCACCACGGCCCGACCCCATCTCCCACTCGACTCCATTTCGACTATTTTCAAGGTTAGTGTGTGCTATATCTTTTCTAGTCTTTATATCTTTTGGAACAATTTTGATATGTTTATACCCAATTTTGACCTAATATTTAGATCTATAATTTATAAAACAATAAATATCTTTGATTTTTTAATATGTTTTCTTGTTTTTCTTGCAAATGGTACGAGCTAACTAAGATTGGTAGCTGTTATACATGTTTTTTCTTGTTTCTTGCAATTGGTACAAACTAAGATAAGTAATATCTTTGACTATTGTTTATTATTTTGACATAGTTGGTTATGGAACAATATTACTAAATTTATTAATTGTTATTGTTTTGTTTTTGTTTCAGTTCTGTATATGTTTTGTATGTATGTTTTGTATGAAATCTCTAGAATTGATAGTTGTATAGGCTTTGAGTTTTGACTTTGCTAACTGTTATACATCTTATGTATGAATTGGTTTATTCTTTATGAGTTAACTGCTTTTTTGTGATGACCATTATGTAGTATAAAGTATGTAGTTTTCATATGGATTCCTTATTAATTTGCCTATCAAGTGTATGTTTATGTCTTTATAGTTGTTTACTTAAGTATTTATAATAACATTAATTTCAATTTTTATGTTTTAGATAAATCATGTCAAAGCGAACATCAATCGGTAAAACTAAAGACAAAGCTCCCGCCGAGATGGACCAAGGTAGACTCGCTAGTCGACCCATTGTGTCGCCTAGTTGCTAGACCACCATGTCGTCTTGTTTCTAGACCCGAAAGTGCTAGTTCGTGCAGGGAAGAGGGGGAAGAGTAGTGCTTCCGGGAATGGCGATCGGCTCACGATGATCGGGAGATGGGAGTTTTGATGGGAGTTTTAGACCGTAAGGTAGGACCGCCGTAAGAGGTGGTGGTAGTAGTGCTACTAGGAAGGTGATCCATGTGCCGATGATCATGGGAGTACCTTGACGAGAACATGGATGAGTTGTAGATGGAGTCATCACAACCCGTGGTGCTAGTTTAGGTAGAAAGGGAGAGGGGAAGTAGTAGTGATTCGGGAATGGTGATCGGCCATAATGATCGGGAAATATATGGGAGTATCTTGACGAGGGTATTAGACCCTCAAGTAGGCCTGTAGGAAGAGGTGATAGTATTCGCAAGCATTAGGGAAGCGTGATGCAAGTCGATAATCACGGGAGTACCTTGAGGTGAAAATGTTAGACATGGAGTCATGGCAACATCGACGCTGGTCTAACATTCGATACACCACATACTCAATAATCACTCAAGAGTTGGTCCGATATGATTGATAGGGAATGGCAAAGAAAGTTAAAAATGTGTCGGAAAAACAGTGCTCAACATAGTTTATCAAGATTGTTCAAGAATGGTAAATATGTATTCCAAAGATTCATTTTTCTTTTTCTTTTAAAATTTATTATTTTCTTATCTAACTTAAATTATTAACTCCGAAAAGGAAAGAGGTGGTCCAAGAAGTTCCATGAAGTTTATCATTTCATACGAAGCGAGGCTTGGTTTCGAGTATATTACCAAGAGGGCAAAGAATGCGACAGAAACCATTTATTTGATCTCACTACTCATTTTTAACTACTTGTTTATTTTATGTTATTTTATTCAAACTATACTGCTTATAGGAAATGTATTCATATATGATGGAGGAAAAGTATGGGGCATAACGCAAGTCATCGCCGTGTTGGTGATAGGGAGATACGGAGCGGGCTTGTGTGAACCTTCTAAAAAGGAAGATATTTTGGTTTGGTACATCGAGCACGCCAACCACTTGCACTTCTTCACCATCATTCTAGTATAGCATCTTCAAATGAGGTATGTTTTATCCGCCTCCTAAATTATATCATATTTTGTTAAAGTGTTTAAAGTTGGATTATAATGGTTCATCTACTCGATCTTATTGGCAATAATAGATTATGATAGGTTGCAATGGGTTAATATGAGTTATAACGAGTTTATGGGTTGGATTAGGTGTTGTAACAGATGTCAAAAAGAATGATATAATTGTATAATCAACAACATCATCATCGGTATATAGAATACATTTACTATATGGTTCATCGCACTAATTGTCTAAACTAGGATATGTTTCCTCCCAAGTCAACGATTTGTATTTAGTAGCCTCATGGATGTATTTGTTCAAGAATATATCACATAAAAGCTTATGAAATTGGTCTTTAAGTTATCTACAAAGAAAAGTCAAACGAACATAAGAGAGTTTTTTTGGTCAGATTCAAGAAGTTGGCTACATGTTATTGCAACCAAGATATCTCCAATTTTAACATGTTATTATATTTTCGGGTTGAGAGTTTGAAAAAAGAACTTGAAGACCAAGCAAAGGAAGCTAAGGAACTCGAACTAGCTGCCAAGAAGCGAGAAAAGGCTGCTAAGGAACGAGAAAGGGAGGCGGAGGAACGAGTTAAAGAGCAAGTAAAAAAGATCACTAAAATGCTGGAAACACTCAAACCACCACCATCTCCACCTCCGAGTTAGTTAGCCATTGGATATCAACAAAGTTAGATTTTGTTTATGGAAAATTCAAACTTGGATATTTAGATACCAACCAATTTAAATCTTTTGTTAACTTGTAGAAACTCAACAAAGAGTTTCCACTTTCGAGCTTTTTGATATAATTGTATAAGCTTGATGCTAACGAACTTTGAGTATGCTATGTAGTTTTAGGATATGAAAGTTATTGGTGGATTTTATAAATTGTCAATAATTTGTCCCAGATTTCATTATATGCATTATACGTATTATTTTGTAGGATATCACTAGAAATGAAAGTATAATTCCATAGGAAACCTTAGTAAACCAAACTTGAACTCGTGGGAAATTGGTAGGAAATTAATCACTGTTTGGTCTTCACCGAGGGATTTCCTAGGGATCGATTCGTCGAAACTTGTAAAATCCGCCGAAAGCTTCACGCCGAGGGTTTCCCAGCATGGTTTTCCTTAGATTTTTCCATCGAAATTGGCCATTGAAAGCCTTATGGACGGATTTCCTAGGGATTTTGCCGTAGGTAAAGCCCTTTTTCCGGTAGTGGTCTAGATCAGCCCCTCCATTATTCAAGTTGACTCTTGTAGGAAGTCTTTTATTTTCGGTTCTCCACATAGCAATATTAACTTTAATGGGTACTAGTTTATTCCATCTTGAATAGATTAATTAGAAACATGTCGACCTTACTCAAACTTATTTCACTTCTTTTGAAACCCTGAAGCTGGCTCCAAGTTATCTTTTATACTCGTTTTAATTTTCTTAATAACTTAAATGTTAATTTTACTTTTTATACAAATAAACTATTTTTATTATGCTTTTCTTTCTTTTCATTGACTAATCTTTTCAAAATGTACCCTACAAATCCCATTAACTTTGATACTACAATCATGTTACACAATGATTGGTTCTTGAGCATATATATGTGCTTAAATATTATTAGAAAGAGTGCCGCAAATGAATTAACGAAAGTGCATACAAAAGTTTATATGATAACTAAACACGACGATAAAAATAGAGAATTTTTTAAATAAATACTTTACCTTTACTTTTATTAAAATGAACCAACTAAACTGCTTTTACCAAAATTTACACTTTAGTCGAGCAAACATGGGGCAAGAAGCATTTGCTCTCCATGTTCTTTGTCTTTGGAATGGCGCGAGAAAGAGAAAGGAGAAGAAAGATTTGCCTCCATGTTTTTGTCTTTAGCGACTAAAAATATATTATAACTGTCTAGATTTAATTTTTACGAGTTATTCGTCACTATCCTACCACTTGAAGATGAGTTTAACAAATATTTAAATTTTGGATAGTTGAAGTAAATTTTAAAGCCTCAAAATATACAATAGATATATATTTTAAGACTTTAAAACTTTGAGATCTGATGCATTGCACAAATTGCACACCATCAAATACGGTTATGATCACAAATGTTAAAACATCTTGATAAAGGTAGTTGGAACTTAAAAACAGACAAAGAAAGAGAAGCGTTGCTTATATATGCAGTATCAAATATTATAAAACTAAGACATATTTTCTCGTTATTGTTGATACTTATGACATCCAGAGTTCAAGAGTTAATTTCTAATTTTCAAATGGTATAAACTTTGTTAAAATAAATAAATTCCGAGTTCGGAAAAAGAAGATGGTGTGTGGCACTGTGGGGCCTGGGTGAAAGAGATGTTAGGGGCGCAGATCCCAATGAGAATATATTGAGGAAGAAGCTGTCATTGAGAGGAAGCTACGAAGGATGTCATGTAATGTTAATTTGTCTTTATCTATGGAATTTTATATCAAATAAAGAGTCACAAGAACCAAATTATCATTGTCATTTTACTTCACCTCAATTTCTATCTTTATAAGAGAAGACGGAGTCGTAATGGCAGTAGGGGGCGGAATGAACCCGAACCACACACCGCTCCGCCTCGGTTCGTCTACGGTTGGTTTTACAGTCGGCCGAAGGTGCGACCGCTGCAAAAATATGGACGTTGGTAAAAAAAATGGAATTGTAAGACAGTGGCATCACTCCCACTGTTAGGTAGTGTTAGCAGTAGATTGGGGTAGCTGAATGGAAGCTTTTATCGGACAGAGATGACGCAAGACCCCTTGCAGACAGTGTTCAAAACTTCCACCCCTCACCCCAAGTAATTTTATCATCAACTTAGTGTAATACTATAACTAGTAACATAACTAATATCACCATCAAATATACCCCACTTATAAACAAATATATCCTACAAAACACTCATACGCACTCAAAGTGCAATGACGACCGAGTTCTCTACAAAACCAAAGGACAACACGTCTTGTGGGCTTGGTGTAATAACAAGAACGTGTCTTGTGTCTATGTCCGTACCGCTCCTCGTGGAGTAGATCCCGCATCCAACCAAGTCTTTGACCAGGGACCATAGACGGAAAACTTGGATGAATTTATTAGAAGAGGCGAGTGTTATATCAGTTAATTTGAGAAGGCAAAAGTTTTATTTCTTTTAAGCAAATATAAGTAAAATCCTCCATTAAGGTCCGTCCATGCCAGGGACAATGCATCTTCCTCGACCTTATTATCATCAGACTAGCTAATGCATGCATAAAAATGATGTTAAAAATCATAACATTTTTATGTTTTTATAGTATAAGAAAGTATGTTATCATAAAAATTGTTCGTGGTTAAAAATGTAGAAATGGGTTTGTTGAGTTATATAGTTGGTTGCATGTTTCATTACAAAATATTTTTGTTTTAACTTCGTGGATACTAGCTTTTAAACTCAAGAACTTATTAAACTTTGTAATCTTTTAAAGAAACAACTTGCTAAACTAAAAGATCAATTATGAATAAAGATTAAAATAAAAGAAGAAGGTAGGTAGCTAGGAGGATGGTTATGAAAGAGATGTTAGCTAGCTAGGGTGGTGAAGATCCCTAAAAAGAAGGTGTCGTTGAATGGAAGCAATGAAGAGGATGTGATGTTTGTGTTGTACAGTAAAAAGAAAGAAAGAAAGAAGCATCTGATATGATCTCATCAGATCAGATCTCATCCGATCGATCTTCTCGTTTGCTTTTTGTTCTTTAACTTTGTTTTTCTTTGCTTTTGACTCTGACATATCTCAACTTCTCTTGTCTTCCTGTCCCTCCCTCTACTACTACCACTATCCAACACCCTTTGTCCCACCATATATGTTACTTCTGTTTCTTTCCTCATTTTGGTCTTTTATATTCAAAATATGTAGCAATCTATGTTCCAATTTGGACCAACTACTAAGCACATGGGAATATATTATTTATTGGTAACACCTACTTTGTTTGGACATGATCAAAGTTGGTTGATGAGAGTTTAAGAACAAGAAAGATGTCCACATCTAGGGTGCTAAGTATTCATGGTGGATAGACCGAGTCAAAATCAAGTTTACGTCGGCGAAAAATTGATAAACTAATGAGCATACATCAAACTTTCAATCATGATCATCATGCATCAGCATTTTGCCATTTTGAATGTGCACCTCTACTTTAACCCTATCATTAACCTATATGTATCCCAAAATGAGATACTTGGAAGAATATCTTAAACCAAGATTGGAGAACTAAATAGATTTACAAAGGTAAGATTAAACTAAGAGGAATTTTATTTGAAAATGATTTGTATGTCTAATAATGAACCCAAATTTATATCTAAAGATTTGATTGGTGCATTTTAAAAAGTGATTCATGAAAATGATGAGAAAAATAAGTGTAATACGTTTGTCATAAAATGAATTGATTAAGTTTAATTTTAGGTCTCTTTGTTAGGCATATCTTTTATTTAAAAGAAGAGGTTAAATGGATAGAATTAATTGAAATTTGATTGATGAAAAATTTGTTATGTGTTTAAATTAATTTTATTGACAAGAAGTGAGATGAAATTCAAAGCCATTTTGGGCCTCGTCTGGTTCTGATTTGGAAATTTGTTTATTTCATGGGCCTTAATCGTTGTGCTTTATTTTTAGATAGGCTGCATTTGCGTGGTTCCTTTCATGGGCTGAGATTCAAGTAAATATATACAAAAGTTTATTGATACTTTATTATACAATTATCTAGGGTGTGCATGGGTCGGGTAATATCCGAATAAACCGAAAACCGAAACCGAACCGAACTCGTAACCGAACCGAAATTGTCAAAACCGAACCGAACCGAAATAAAAGTTCGGTTATGGTTTTAGCAATCCAAACCGAAAACCGAACCGAAAACCGAAATTAAATAAATATATATATTTTTTATATATTTATATTAAAAAATATATTAAAACTCTTTATAATATATATATAATATTTTTAAGCTTGAAAATTATTTTTTTCAAAAAATACATAAATAAATGAATAAATTATTAAATTTAGGTAATCCGGTTATTATTTTTTTGAAAATTATTTTTTTCAAAAAATACATAAATAAATGAATAAATTATTAAATTTAGGTAATCCGGTTATTCGATTCGGTTTTCGGTTATTGGAGGTTCGGTTTTGGTTTTCGGTTCGGTTTAATTAAATTTAAGTTGGTTCGTTCGGTTTTCGGTTATACCTGAAAAAAATTAACCGAAAAACCGAACCGAATAAACCGAACAAACCGATAACCGAACCGGTTAACACCCCTACAATTATCATAGCTAAGAAAACAGATGCATAATTAAACATCATCGACTTTGAGCAGGCTTCGTGTTCGGATTGACAGATCGCTTAGAGACTAACAAGTTTATGCGATCCTTAAACAAAGTCGACATGACTTTCTTTTGCCTTAATTTTGTTGTGTAAAAAATAATAATAAATAAATAAATAATCATTTATATAACGGTTTTAACTGCCACTTTCTTCCCGCCATATTTTCTTTTCCTTCCTTTTTTGCATCCACCAAAATCATAACGATTTCTTCTCCAATCACATCTTCCACACCCGATCATCAACGGTCGTTGTTTGACAGCGGCGCTTGGCGGTCGCCACCCCAAGCGCCGCACTCGTCCATCCAAACCCCGTCCCAAACCATGGACGAAACAAATGCCATACTTCCTTACAGCGAACCATTTGAACACCGTCTCCAAGAATACGAACACTTTCTTATGCATGATGAAAACGATACTGAAATACCAAGTACATCACAACAAATAGACCCTCCCATGGGTGATGATGATCCACTTGTGGACGATTCGTTTATTTTTTACAATGACTTATTTGATGAGGGTTTGCAAACAAACACGACTCCGGTTAATGATGAAACAAACGTTGGATCGAGTGAACTTGGAAACCCTATTCATCTTTCATCTTGGCCATTACAAGTGCCTCCTTATACTTGCAGTTGTTGTCAAAATCTTAGAGAAATTTCGCATACTAATGGTTGTTTTTGTCTTATTTATTGTTTGAATTTCATGGGCCTAGTTAACATCTTTTAAGCATGTAAATGGTTTTTTAAGGTTTCGGTTTTTTTGTTAGGTGTTGATATCACAAAGCTTGAGATTCATGGAAGACTTGGTGTGATTAGTCATGCTGTTCTTGAAAAGTATAGCGTCGATTTAACAACGAACCAAACTCACAAGTACAAAATGTTTGAGTAAGTTTAAGTTCAATTAATTGGAATGCCGTTTTATATCAGTTTTTTGGATTATATTTTGTGGTTCCTTTTGTGGCAAGTTTTTGCAAGGAATCTATAGTTAGAGTGAAGGAGTTTCTCGTGGAATATTGTAATGAACGGAAAACGAATGGCTACATAATGCTGCAAGATCCACTTTCTTCATTTTATGAAGCTGTTTGTGTTGGGTTGGATTGGGAAGACAATACTGTGACCGATGATCTCATTCCTGACCTTTTTCCTGACGATTCAGGTCTCATAATGTTCGATATATAACAGCTTATTTGGTTAATGTGTTTGACATTGCATTTTGAAAGTGCTTATCTGGCTCTTGTAACTTTTAAGTCAAGGGTAATCCGAAGCTAGTGTTTGCGTATAGTAAAATTAATACAGTATGATTTGATCGTTTATGGTCAAATAAACAGAACCAAACTGATTTGATTATGGCGATTTTACTTGTAAATCCTTAAATAATACGGTTAAATAATTTGTTAATTAAACGCATGAAGTACTTGATTATATGATTATCAAAACTCACACAACACAAAAAAACCACAATGGTACATCAAACACTGTGACAAACTATATTATTTGATTACGAGGATCTCATACTTAGATAATCGCTTTTGAAACAAATGACAAGCGCGCCCCTTTATGGTTTAACCAAGATTTTATAACTTACATATGAACTCATCATTATTATTAAACAGGTGAACATCAAATGATCCAAATATCAGATGTGGAGACTAGTGGAGCAAGATCTCTTAACAGGAGCACTCTTTCAATCCAGGTTCTTCATATTAAATCAATTTGATAAAGTAAAACTAGTATATGATTTATTCGAATTGATATGATTCTCTTAACGTTTTAAGCAGAGGGAAAGAACTGAAAAACTTACGATGAAAGATCTAACAGTCTACTTCCATATTCCCATAGAAGCGGCTGCTAAGAAAATAAACTTTTGCCCAACTGTAATCAAGAGAGTTTGTCGAAAGCATGGACTGTCACGGTGGCCATACAGAAAGGTTTGACCATCCTCAAGCACGTTACATTCTATGTAGTAATTAACCACAGTTCTCATTTTCCTATAATTGGTTATTTCACAGAATATCTTATCACTAACAAGTTTAACGAGTAAAGTAAACAATAGCTAAGTGTCGAAAGTCATATATAAGTCTGTTTTTCATGGCGAACAATTAACATGCTTTTGACTATGGTCAAATTTTGATAAAAGTTGAAAATACTTTTGGCGGGACACGTCCCGAGAAACTTTACGTTGAATTTTGACTATCCGTCAAAGTTTAATAAAATCAAACTTACTTTCGCCGGGACATGTCCCCCAGAAAGTATCCGCTGAATTTTCCGTAACAAGTCGCAGATTATGTGTCACGCCGATTTTATTTTGTCGTTTAGTGACTTTCGCCGGGGACATGGTGTCCCCGGCGAAAAGCTCCTCGCCCGTCCATCCGATTGTTGTAGTGAGCTATAACTATTTATAACCAAGGAGACCATGTTTTATTGTGGAAATGCAGATACGTTCAATCGAGAAGAAGATTTCGATGAGAGCAACATATTTAACTTCAGTTGATGTTGAAAAACGAGGTCGTGCTCAAGCTGAAATTGACACATTTAGACAACAAATCGCAAATATCTATTCAATATACAATGCTTAGTTTATGATAAGTTAATGCACAGTTTAACTTTTGTTTTTTATCATAAGTATAAACAAAGAAAACAATAACTAAGAAAGCCGGCTTCTTTACAAAACAAACAAGAAGTATCCTCAATATCATCTTCATCCACAACACCAAAAATCTATATCCTTGAATTACCCGTACATATATATGTATATATGCATAAACACACAAACATATGTTTATACAGATTCCAACATGAAATCCAATGAAATGAGCTATTCTCAAACATTGGTTTGTGTTAAACAAGTGAAACAAGAAGCTGTTGAAGAATGGGATGATTCCATGCCATTACCAGGAGACATTATCGAAGGTATTGCTCCTGCGGATGTTTGTACTCTTGAAGGAGTTGAGGATAAGTTATTTGTGCCGATTAAAGGGAAATCGGAACTTAAGTCGCTATTAAGAAGCATTAGCAAAAGGAATGCAGATGGTTTTGTTTGGTTAAAGGTTAGAAGGGGTGATCAAATGATGAATATGCGTGTTTGTGCAGTGCAAGAAAAGCGGTTTAGGCTGCAAAGAAAATTCAGTTTTCGAGCTGTGTCAAATGAGAAACATGTTGCCGTTTTAGATGACTTGGATTTTGATCAATGCACTGAACTTCAAGGTAGATGATTTTTTATTTACCAAAACTAGCTATCTGTCCTTTTTAAGTCTCGCATTTGGTCATTTCCTCTTTTGGAACATTATGCAGAAATGAGTAGGAAATCGGTGAGCATAGTGTCACGAGGATTTAACCAAGAGGCGATCAAGTACAACTGGAGGAGGAAGGCAGCAACATATTTGCCCGATCATCGTTCTACAGTTGTTAGTTCGATCCTTTTCAGGCCTCTTGCAAATGAGCATGATATTGACTCCATAACTATTAGAGCCATGGCTTGGTTTTCGGCTGCAGTTTCTTCAGGAACACCTATTGTATTTGTTAACATCCAAACCGAACAAATCATTTCCTCGGTACTTTCTTGACAATTTACCCTGATTAGTTCAATATTATTTTACAGCTTTTTTTTTCCCATAAGATACCAACATGCTTTTTATATTCCATATGAAAACATTTTTCTACCTTTTACCTGGTTTTTCAGGATAAATGTAATTCAACTAGATTTCCAACACATGGAGTAAGGTTATGGTTTTGCCGAATAGAAGAAATTCAATTGAACTGATACCAGAATCAGGAGAAAACAGATTTGGCATAGATATCAAAAGAACTGATGAGGTAACATTTATACTTTTCGGCGCTAGGGGTATTTTCGTCATTTTGTATACAAGCACCGATTATAATAAATAAAGCATATATGCTTAAAAATGTGACAGGGTTTCGTGTGCCTTTACGCTGGTAACCAAAGACTCAGCAGCTGATCGTATGGGTTTGAGACAACTATTTAAGAACGCTACTGAAACTGGACATATGGTTGTGTTATCGCGGTTAGAAGGAAAAGTGTGATGCCCACAATGGTTGGTTTAGATGGTTTATTACATTGTTGTGACAATGGTGACATAAGGGAGACTCTTGTTGGGGCTGTGGATCAACTTGAGACCATACAACTTCATATCATGTCGTGGCCTACGACTCAAAGTGTCTCGAGAACACAACTTGTTGGTGCTGAGACTCTAAGGCCTCCTATGTCATGATCATATGTACAATTTACAAATCAAATTATGTTGCACATTACATTCTTTTTATAATAAACTGATAGTGAATGTTAAACTCTAAATATGTTGATTTTATATAGTGCTACTCAAAACTTTAATAGTACATTTTTCTTATTTCAATATCTTAATGTTGCTCTATTTGAATCAAAATAGAAACATAAAAATATCTGGAAAATCTTGAAAGAAAATGAAAATGTTGAATTTAGGGATCTTCCAAAAATTTAGGCTAAGGACTGTAATTGATCTGACATTCTCTGATTTCATGGCACCTCTTTTGGACCTTTGTTTTGATCCATTATCTCTCTTTGTAGGGATGGTGATTTAGGTCCAGTAGCAGCCCTATTTATATTAAAAGTACACTATTTTTTTCAAAGTCATGAATGGAACTAGGGGTGTTCATGGGTCGGGTAATATCCGAATAAACCGAACCGAATCGAAAGTAACCGAACCGAACTTGCTAAAACCGAACCGAACCGAATTAAATATTCGGTTTTCGGTTCGGTTATGGTTTTAGCAATCCAAACCGAAAACCGAACAGAAAACCGAATTTAAATAAATATATATTTTTTTTTATATATTTATATAAAAATAACATTAAAACTCTTTTAAATATAACATTTTTTAAGCTTTTTTTTTTTTAGATTTATATAAATAAATGAATAAATAATTAAATTTATGTAATTCGGGTTATTCGGTTTTCGGTTATGCGGATTCGGTTTTCGGTTATTCGGTTCGGTTGATTCAATTGAAGTTCGGTTCGGTTCGGTTCTCAGTTATACTCAGGAAAAAAAATTAACCGAATAAACCGAACCGAACAGATCGAACAACCCAATAACCGAACTAATGAACACCCCTAAATGGAACCTCATATATGAACTGTGTGTTCAAATTTGTTAGACACATTTGTATGTATATTTGCGCATAAGTTATGGAATTTTTCAAAATATATTAAAACTTAATCATTTTTGGATATTTACCGGTGTGTTTTACTTGTCCCACATAGAGGCAAGGTGTAAATGAATGTGGGTATATGATTGCAAAGCATTTTACATTTGTAATCATGGTTTGCATTGAATTTCGAAGATATTTGCACATGCATTGCTTCGAATTTCTGGTTTCCTTGATTTTTTAACTTTATTTTGAACCGTTTTTTTTTTCCTTGAACCGTTTATTTATTTATTTATTTATTATTATTTTTTTCTCGAACCCTCACCTATGTGTCCATAATAAAAGGGTTTTTCAACTGATCGATTCAACCCTGCTATTTTGAACCACGTTATTTTTCTGATTTTCATGTTTTCAAGATTTTATTTCTTTTGAATCTAGTTTCACCTTTGAGTATGTGTGATAGTGAGTCTAAACCGAGTGTATTAGTTGGTCAAATAGCCAAAAATCATGGTTTGAAGAAATGCTAACATCGTAAAGGGAGAAAAAAAAATGTTCATAATTGGGGACTTGTGGTCAAATAGAGAAGATATTTGTCTAATTTCAATGAAACTACACTATACATTCATTTTTCCACTATACTACTATAGTTTGATATCATTAAACAGACGGATTTGTGCCTTACAAATTACAATGAGCCAAAGAAGATAAACTATCTGCTCACATGTGTGTTTCTTCCATAGCTTTATCTATATTGATAGTTAGGCGTAATAACATGATCAATAATGGCATGCCACCAAGTCACCAACCAAAACAAGTTCTATCATTTAGACTATAAAGGAAACCAATCAGGTGAGATATTTTTTTACGTGGTTTTGACATTATGGTTATAAATTGACATTGAAAATATAATCAATGATGCATTTTCATTGTTTGCTCAATATTGCCCATATGATGATAACATCACTGGTTCAATGAAAAAATAAATAAACAGATAACTTCTGAACTATTGATTAAGTTAGCCCACTACCTAACTTGCCGGAGTTCTTCCAAGAATCAGTCTCCTTATTTTCGAGTTTATCCTGAGGTAGGGGTAGGATTTGTCTACCTTCTACCTCCCCATACCCCACCCCGACGAGATTGAGTATGTTGTTGTTTTGCTACCTTACTTTCAAGGAAGTTATGATCGACCTCTTGTGCCGACCTCTTAAAGTGCATAAGTAACATTCATAACCTAATTGCTTTCCCCTTACCAAAAGGATGGTTTATATTCTGCTTGTGACAAAGACTATAGACTTTTAGAGTAGTGGAAGTAACATGGGATGGGATTGCGAGTTTGAGTGGAATGATAGATCGAGACAACGAGGGATTTAGGGTTTATTTTTCGGATTTTTCAATGTAATTATTTAACTTTTATTTAAGATTTTCAATAAGATGATTTCATAGCTATTGTGTAAACTTATATTCAAATGGTGACAATACAAGATATGCATCAAATTATCATCATGTACAGCGACGGAGTCAAAAAAAATTTGTCCATAGGGTAAACTATGATACTTTTTAAAACATTACAAATCTTATTGTTAGGGGACAGATAACAAAATAGCTACAACTTCTAAAAAATTTATACACAATTTTTTTTCCAAGGGTCAGATAATCACCCTGTCTGCTCCTGTCTCCGCCTATGAAAATGTACAAATTGTTATATTCAGTTGCAACATTGCAACAATAGTTTGACCACGCCCATAGTATACATTTGCAATATATCTACTCGCCGCATTTCACAAAGGGTCATGTAACCTTAATTATAAAGTTTTGTATAAATTAGTCAAATGGAAAATCCAAATGCATTAAACTTTATTTTATAATGTGAGTAAAATGAGTAATTTAATTACGGAGTATAACAAAAAGAAGAGTCAAATGGAAACTCCAAATGCATTAAACTCTCAATTTACTTTATTCAAGATATTTTTAACATAATTGTGACAAATAGGTATCTATATAAGGTCTATGGATCAACAGATCCAACCATATTACAATCATTATCCATAAGCTATTCCTTTTGGCCCCTTCCTTTTATCTTGTTTTTTTTCTCAATAATAGTGTTTACTTTTTAGATACCATTTTTTATTAGCTATTCAATAAAACAAGAACTACTATTTTTGTAGTATAAACATGAAAGCTGTATATCTCTTTTAAATAAAAACAACGTGCTATAATATCTGTACTTTGTTTTATAAGATTGTGTTTTGAAGATATCAAGATAGAGCACATGGTACCCACAAGACATGTTAATAAAGCCCACTGGTTATTACACAACTTGCAGTTTGGCATGCATAGCTACCAAATTGTCTTCTACATAAATTACAATATAAGTCCCCATACTAGCTTAAGCTACAATATGAAGAAGTTTTTTTTTTTTATGTTAACTAGCTTTTAACTCTTTTGGAAAAGGAGTAACTTGCGAAAACTGTTCATGTGATTTAGCTAAATTGCAGATGCAGTTCTTACGACTTTGAAAATGAATGTGCAGTTTTTGTGAGAAACTTAAGTGTGTAATTACCATTCATGGCATAAGAACATGTGAACTTTGAAAGTGCATGCTCAGTCCTTGCTAGGAACGATAATTGCACACCAAAATTTACCCACATGACTACGCCTATACTTTCAGATTTATAAGGACCGTGTCGCAAAGTCCCAAAAAAAAAAAAAAAAAAAAAAAAAAGTTTTCACAATTTAGTAATGTCCAAAAAAGCTATTCAAACCATCAATTGATGTTGTAAAGTTATGATTTATGAATATAGCACAGTGACTTGTGGGAATTATATACATAAACATTCTTGTTAGTTGATGTTCTTTTGTGAGGAAAATGATAATGGGCCTATAGAAAGAGGCGCAAAGAGATTTAACGAGAACGTATTATAAGAATAAGATCTGCATAATTCATTTACGACAGTCGCTTTTGCGCCTCTTGGCTGTAATCCACGATCAAAGTTCTCTTTCGACAAATTTTAGTACCTGATCTACTTGGTCACAGCATCGACGATATATATATAGACAAAGAAAACATATAAATAACAACTTATAAAATGTTGTGTACTAAAATGTAAATATTCAATGCTCAAAACTACAAGTAGGTCTCATGCAAAAGACAAAACTATATGAAGATGATTCCAAATGTGATTCCCTTGCACTTTCCCAAACCAAGGGCCAATTGCCAGCCGGTCACAACAAACACAAAGATCACTTTATGGCTAGACGTCCTAGGAAGTTGACTTAGATTTTGAATTAAGTGAAAAATTAGTAATTATTTGCTACAAACTTAAAGATAACTCTGAAAGTCATGTATAACAAATTTGATATGCACAAGATCACTTAACTTCAATGATAACAACATGAGATAATTGATATCTTTCGCAATTAACATGGTCGAAATTAAATTATTGTATAGCTATTTTATGATAAAAATAAAAAAATCTCAAACTTATGAGGATTTTAAACTAAAAGTACGGAACACAAAATATAAAGTTTAACAAGTCAAACTGCCAAAAAATACGAAACAGACGACGATAAGAAACTGTGTTATACTGTCGAATACAAAAAATACGAAACAGCCAAGGGGGTGAAGGTGTTAAAAAGTGAAGTAGGGCATATGGATAACACAATCCTTATAGATTTAATCAAGTTTGACATCATAAACTTATATAAGCTGCTGCAAGTTTCAAATTGATAAACTTACAAGACTAATGAAAGAAATGTTTATAGTAAGAATGTCTTTTCTCACAAAATATTTAAAGTTTAAACCTCACAATTTACACGTTTCTCAACGATCAAGTAAGCATCAATTAAAAACTCAGATTAGTTAACCTTAGGCAAAGTGTAATGGTGGGTGCACCACCGGTCGTGACTACCATCACGCGTCAACCTCATTACCCATTTCCTATCGCACATCAGCCCCATTCTTTGCACTGGTTTGACGGTGTATTTCTTTTTCTTTTTTTGTATTTATGAGATATGTTGTTATTATTTTTAGAGTAAATTACAAAAATCGTCCTTGTGATTTGGTCAAATTGCAATGTTGGTCCTTAACTTTTCAAAAGTGCATGCACCGTCTTTATGAGAAACTTTGTGTTGCAGTTTTTGACAAAAGTATTTTATTCATTTGACTTTGGACAAGAACAAAAACTAAAATCCAAAATTCTCTATAAAAACAATGTTTACATTTTCGAAATATTAAAAACGAAACCTGCAATTTGACCAAACGATAAATACTAATTTTGCTATGGTTTTGGTGATGCCTTAAGTCGTGAAGTGATATTTATGAGCTTTTGACCATATTATCTATAGCTTTTGACCATATTATCTCTAGTTTTAACCGGTGGATAAAAGAACTTTTGTGAATCCACCTCGAAAGACGAACGGACACGTGCGAATAAAAACATGATCCATAAAACCATCGTGCACCAGACTGAAATCCATTAACGCCACCCACTCTCACACAGTCACACTTGTAGACCAATTTTCCTATTTATATTTAAACCTTAAACAAATATCTCAATCCAATCCAATCCATTTTCTCTCTCATAATCATCCTTTAATCACACATCTCTGATGATCCCTTTTATTTTCTCAACTAACCCACTAATCTGTTATCACAAACGCAAAAAAACCTGTTTTTATTAGCCTTAAGTAGGTCAAGTTAGATAAAAAGTGACAACTTTATTAGTTAATTCAAAATTCTGCGATCTGGGTTTTGTTTATTACTTGATTTAACATCTGGGTTTTGTTTATTAGCTGTTTTTACGTTAGTTTAATCTGTTAAAATTAGTGGTTTTGTTTGTAAAGTTGACTTGAAGATAAGGTGTTTGATAAAAGTCCTCACTAAGATTTTTTGGGTTTTGTTGTTGGAGTGATTGATCATTAGTTTTTTGGGTGTTTTCTGTGATTTGATCTTCGAAAAGTGGCGAAAATGAGCTTAGGAGTGGCGGAAGATGATTCTGGGACGGAGATTCATCTGCCAGCTGATATTGATTGGGAGATGTTGGATAAGTCTAAGTTTTTCTTCCTAGGTGCAGCTTTGTTTTCGGGTGTTTCGGTTACGTTATACCCGACTGTGGTGTTGAAAACACGGCAACAAGTGGTTGTAAAAGATACACCTTGTTTCAAAATGGCGGTTTCGATATTAAGACATGATGGTTTTAAGGGGTTTTATAGAGGGTTTGGGACGTCGTTAATGGGTACGATTCCTGCTAGAGCGCTTTACATGGGTGCACTTGAAATGACTAAAAGTAGTGTTGGCTGTGCTACTGTGAACATGGGGTTTTCGGAAGCTAAAGCGGCTGCTATTGCGAATGGTGTAGTTGGTGTAAGTGCAGCTATGGCTGCACAATTAGTCTGGACCCTATTGATGTTGTGAGTCAAAGATTAATGGTCCAAGGTGGAAAAATGTAAATTGCTTAAAATATAATGGTGGCATAGATGCCTTTAGAAAGATCATACATACGGATGGGATTCGAGGATTATATAGAGGGTTTGGGATCTCAATATTAACATATGCACCTTCAAACGCGGTTTGGTGGGCGTCTTATTCCATGGCACATCGTGCCATTTGGGATGGGATTGGTTCTAAATTGAAAAAAGACGGAAATGGTAATGATAATGGGATTGGCTTTAAGCCGGATTCTAAGGCCGTGGTGGCGGTTCAGGCTGCCAGTGCTGCAATGGCTAGTGGGGTTTCGGCGTTGGTAACAATGCCATTAGATACAATTAAAACAAGGCTTCAAGTTATAGATGGTGAAGGTTGTAATGGTATAAGGCAAACAATAAGGAAACTAATGAATGAAGGTGGATTGAGTGCTTGTTATAGAGGATTGGGGCCAAGATGGGTCTCAATGTCATTTTCTGCAACCACTATGATCACCACCTATGAGTTTCTTAAGAAATTGTCAACCAAAAATCAAGATTCTTATGGTTCACTTCAATGAGTTTGACAACTTTGGTTTAGATCTATGTGTGATCAAAAGTTATCTTCAAACTTATTACAACTTTTTTTAAGCAAGAAAAGTGTGTTATAGAATAAAGAAAATTTTAAGTTTGATGATAACATTGATAATTATGTTGGATTTAATATCTTGATACCACTGGTTTGGTAGTATAGTAATAACAAGTTGTACATATATAATGTAACTTTAATTTGTTATGATATCTTCAAGGCTTCCTTTTTAAATTTTCCTATTTGCTTTATCTTCTTCTGTTTGCCTTTTTTGGTGAATATGAATATTCACTCACACACATGATATCATATGAAGATTCGAATTAATAATATTTTAAGTGGCCAAATTTGCATTAACATGTAATTAGATTAAACACCTGTATACTTATTAAAAAGATAATGAGGAACCGTTGTTAATATCCTGATCCTAATCTTACTATTTTACAGTATACGAATTTTGAGCGTTGGATTTTTAATGGGATCCTGGTATCTTTATTAAACGATCGTAAAATCTACAAATTTATAGATCAAATTTTATACAATCTAAAAACAAGAGGTTACCTAGTTAACATTCCATAACCATAATTTATGCCGACATTCTATTAAACAATCATATTATTTTTTGTTTGATGTATCTTTCTATAAACTTGATCTTTAAAAAATGTAAACAATTCTACCTAAGATCTCGATCTTGAAAACTTGTGATGACGTATAGGATGTATAACATGCCCATCGCGCCCAACACACACTATATACATGTTGCCCAGCATGCCAATAACCATAAGATAACTATAAACCACAAGAAAGCCCAATGATTTAAATTGGCTATCGTCTGGATTTAAAGACGCACGTAAGATACACGGTGGTGAACATCCACCGTTAAAGATATCTTACGTCCGCATCCGCTGACACACGGAACCTTGCCCGCGAGGGTTCGGCTCCCGAGAACTAGATATGCGAGAATCTAGGAAACTCTAGCAGTAAGCCTCGCCTATAAAAGGGCTCTAATCCCATACAGGTACAACTTTCTCTCATAATTACACACACATACTCTTATTTCCTCTCAAGAATGTGTACTTACGCTCACGCCGAAGTCTAATCGCGGGTCCGTCCCCACGGTAAAGACTAACGGTTTACTTTTTTTGGGGGAATCATTCAAACTACTTGGATTAGTACAAGATCGACCCCATTATAAGCTTGTGGCCCATCTCAAGCAGTCAGATTCATACCCATTACAACCGCCACACTTTTGTACTAACAAGTTGGGCCATCCGTGGGACCCAAGACACAATCTGGCTTGAAGGAAAAATGCTCACCAAAAGAGCTCGCTGACCCTACCCCGCCTCCTGTATTTGTGTGCGGAACAAGGGGAAAGAAAATGGAATAGATCCGAAGGATCCGATGGGCCCGCATCCAAAGGAGCCCATCAAAAAGTAATCGCGACAAGTACTACGAGCGCATCTTACCCATTGTACAGTAGAAAGTTCGAAACAGTAGAAGGGAGAATCAAGGCTAGAGAAACGGTGAAAACCCGACAGATTTTAGCGAAGCATCATAGCAATCCAAATCCGGAAAGCGTATGCAAATGAAGGATCCGAGAAAGAAGATCGAATCAAAGGCGCTGGAACACGTGGAAAACTCCGAGCTAAAGGCGCGGTAGATCCAATCTTATCATCGCGAAGAAACGCCAAAAGAAGGAAGTGTTCAAGGTTATGCAAAAGCGCTTCCATAGACTCGGAGAGACAAAAAGTATCTCCATGTGTCTCCGGAAGCACAAAGAGAACTAGCTGTCAGCAGATCCGAAGAAGAGGACAGATGCACTCACCACCACTCTTCTTCGCAAAGAACGGAACCCTACTCTAGAGAATACGGTAGCCGAACATACCACGGAGGATGATCGGCTCCGAATCAAGACACGGAGACGAACACCGGAGCTCTGGATCAAAGAGGCAAAAGTCGATGTCGAGAACGACGACTTAGCTAGGCCATGGGTGCAAGGAGACGACCCATTCACCCATGCATTCGCTATTTCGACATGCCTAAGACGTGAATGCCTACCTATGTGAAGACATACGACGGAAGTGAAGACCCGTAAGACCACCGAAAATATTTCAAGCGCAAGAAGGTAGAATGTTGGGCTATGCCAACATGGTGCCACATGTTCAACTCTACCCTCACCGGATCCGCTAGGGTGTGGTTCGACGATCTCCACCGGAATCGGTGAGAAGCTATGATGAGTTGAAAGTTTTCCGTCAAATTTCCTTCAAAGAAAAGAAGTGCATAGGATCCTGTGGAACTCCATCATATCAAACAGAAGAAGGAGAAACCACAAAAGACTTCGTGAAAAGGTTCAAGGTGGAAAGCAGGGATGTCAAAGGAGCTCCGAAAGTCATGAAGGTTTCCAGTTTCATGCATGGAATCACCAACCCCGAGTTAATTAAGAGGTTTCATGATAATATACCCAAATCAGTAGACGAGATGATGAGGGTAACCACATCTTTCCTCCGTCAGGGAAGTAGCCACCGCAATCACGAAAAAGGAGGTCGCCACCCCAAGTACAATGGAAGTCGCGATGAATCCGGCGAAGCAAGGCTTCAGAGAGGTATGTAAATCAACTCCGGATGGAGCGGAGCAAGATAGGTTTACTCTCCTTTCCAAAACACCTAAAGAAATATTATCGTTAGAAAAGGCGAAATTCAAAACTCCTCCACCAATGATGACACCGATTGAGAAAAGGAATGCCAACAAATATTGTGAGTTCCATGAGAAGAGACACAACACGGATGAATGCATGCACCGAAAAGGCGAGATAGAAGAAATCTGCCGAGAATCGAAAAGTCACAAACGTGATAAAGGAACTTAAACAAAATAGTGGCAAGGACCATCAAAGCACCTAAAAAGGGGAAACGTCAAGAAAAGATAAGCCTCTCGCAATCGACGATGGTGAAATCTCAGTGTGGTGATACGACAAAAATTACACAAAGCTTTTCCCCAACCGTAATATTTCATTCCCGCTACTTGCGAAGAATAAGGAATGATCGCCAATGGTCATCGAAAGGGTAGATAGGCGGACACTTCATACATCGAATGTATGTCGACGGAGGCTCCATATCGGAAGTCCTATACGAGCATTGCTTCAAAAGGCTCCTACCGAAATAAAAGACAAATGGTGCCTGCTACAACTCCCCTTATTGGATTTAGCTGAGAAGTAATATGGCCGATTCAAGCGAGATATCTAACTAACTAAAATCGGCGATGACGAACATTCAAAGATCAAGATGGATGAAGTTCGTGATTGTAAGGTCCCAATCGCCATATAACGGGATTATAGGAAGGCCGGGGTGTAAGCTCGCAGGTCATGCCTTCAACAAAGACATGGAATGATAAAAATCCTTTAGAGGCGGAGTGCTCACGATTCGCAATGGCGGGATGCTCTCGTTGGAATGTACTATGGTTTCCGAACCAATGCCACAAACGCGACGGAAAACAAATGGAAAACGAATACACGTGGCAATACATCCGGAACATCCGAACAAATGATAGCCATTGGATCAACCTTGTCGGTTGAAGGATGTAAGAAGTTATGCGACTGCTGAAGCAAGATTGGATATATTTTCCGGTGTCCTATAGACATGACGGTGTCCCAAGACACATAGCATAACACAATTTAAACATACTAGAAGGGTATACTCCAATAAGGCAAAAGAAAGAGGCCAACAATCGGAAAGAAACAAGGCGATACAAGAAGAAGTAGAAAAGCTTGTGGATGCGGGAATCATGAAGGAAGTACATTACCATAACTGGTTAGCTAACCCGATGATGGTGATAAAGCATGAAGTCAGGAGAATGTGCGTTGACTTCGAGGACCTCAATAAAGCATGTCCGAAAGCGGTTACCCATTACCGAGATAGATTGAAAGGTTGAATCATCATGGATACCCTTTCAAATGTTTCTGAAGCATACAAAGGCTATCACCAAACCCGATGGCAAAAGAAGATGAGGAAAAATAGCCTTCATCACAAATCAAGGAATATTCTGCTACACTAAAATGCCATTTGGACTAAAAAACGCAGGAGCGACATACCAGGGGCTAGTAGATAAAGCTTTCCACAAACAAATTGGCAGAAATCTAGAAGTATATGTAGATGACTTGGTGATCAAAAGCCGCTCGGAGGAAGAAATACTAAGGGACATAGCGAAAACTTTCAAAACATTAGGTAAATAAACATGAAGCTAAATCCTAAGAAGTGCACTTTCGGAATGGAAGAAGGTATGTTCTTAGGGTATACAGTAAACACTAAAGGAATAAAAGTATGCCCAGACAAAGGAAGCGTACTAAACCTCCCATCTCGAAATGCCTCAAAGACATTCAAAGACTAAATGGGAAGTTAGTAAGTTTGAATAGATTATTGGCTAAATCTGCTTGAAAAGTCACTACCCTTCTTTAAAACACTCAAGAAGTGTACAAAAAAGAGTGACTTTCAGTGAACAAAAGAGGCGGAGGAAGCTTTTTAGCGATGAAGAAGATGATAGCAAACCTCCCACCCTCACCGCACCTCGTGAAAAGAAGAACTCATAATATACCGGCAAGAAACTAAAGAAGGGCAACAAGCGGTCCGATGATGAAAGGGAAGGCAAGCGGACACCAATATACTTTGTAAGCCGAGCCTGCGAGGACCGGAAATAAACTACACACCAATGGAAAAGCCGGTATTATCTCCGTGCACGCTACGAAATGCCCTCAAGAGATACTTTCAAGCGCATACGGTAGTAGTCATCACGGACGTAATAAAACAAATACTATCAAAACCGAAGTTGCGGGTAGATTACAAAATGGAGCATCGAGTTGGGGAGTATGACACAATACAGAGACTCAAGAACATCCATCAAAGGATGATTCTAGCGATTTCATAGTTGAACGTCCAAAGGACGATGAAGAAGATAAGCTAATGGAAGAAGAGGAACTTCCGCAACCATGGATCCCGCTCTGCGAGATGGCTCATCTTGCATAGATGGTCGCGGGAGCGGCCTAATCTTGCTGCACCCTCGCGGACGGAGTTTACTTACGCTTTAAGGTTCGGTTTCAACACAACAAACAACAAAGTCGAATATGAAGCCTTAATAGTCGGGTTACGGATAGAGTAACAAATGGGAGTCAAGAATTTGCAAGCAAACGAGACTCAAAGCGGTGGCAAACCAAGTCAATAGGACGTACATTGCAAAATAATCGAGAATAATCCAATACCTAGAGAAAGTAAAGGAACTTCGAAAAACTTAGGATGTTCTCAATCAAACAAGCCATAAGTGAAAACAAAAAGCGGCGCCTAAGCAAAATGGCTTCTACCAGCCTTCACGCATCTAAAAAGGCAGTCTTGGTAAGAGCTCACCAAAAGTCAATAGAGGAGACACCGCGTGGCAATCATAGAAGAAGGGTACATATGGACGACCGATATATGAATACTGGCAAAAGAAATACTCCGAGAAAGAGAGAGCACGAAATTAAAAAGAAAATCACAAAGATTTGTAGTGGTCAAGTGGATACTTTATAAGAAATATTTTCTTGGACCATAGCTACGGTGCGTAGGACCCTCCAAGCTAACTATGTTAAGAGAAATTCATGAAGGGTCTTGTAGCATGCACGCAGAACAAGGTCCATAGTGGCCGAGCCCTGCATGCGGATACTCTTCGCCCACCATGCATGACGACGCCCGAAGCTAATCCAAGCATGCAAAATTTGTCGTGCACAGCAGCCCGGGCACCCAATAAGAAAAGCTAACGCCTATCACTTCCCATGGCCGCTCCACAAATGGGAATTGACATCGCATGATCTTTGCCGGAAGGGCCTGGAGAGTCGATTCTTATAGTAGCAATAGAATACTTCACAAAATGGATAGAAGCAAAGCGGTAGCCACCATAACCGGAAACCGGATCAAAAGTTCGTGTGGGAAAATATCGTATGTAGGTTCTGACCGGAGAAATAATATCCAACAACGGAAAGCAATTCCGAGACAACCCATTTAAGGAATGGTGTGAAAAATGAATATAAAACAACACTTTGCTTGATTAAACACCAACAAGCAAATGGACAGTAGAAAGAGCAAACAAGTCTAGGGAAGGAATAAAGGCTCGGTTGAAGAAAGAAGCAAAATTGGCTAGATGAACTATCGCACGTCCTATGGGCACACCGCACAATGATTAAATATAGAACGGAGACACTCCATTCTCATTAACATATGGAGCGGAAGTTGTCATCCCAATGAGATAGGGATGCCTACATGGAGGACAAATGAAGCAAACATGGAAGAAAATGACAAGAATCGAAATGAACTTAGACCTCCTTCAAGAAAGAAGGGAGCAAGCGGCAATCGTGAAGCAAAAAGCAAGGCAAAATGGAGAAATATTATAACTCAAGAGTCCGTAATACAAGTTTCAAGCCAAGAGACTAAGTATACCGCAACAATGACGCAAACCATGCCGAGGAAGGAGGGAAGCTAGGACCCAAATGGGAAGGACCTTAAGTCACGAAAGCTCTAGGAAAAGGCGCATACAAGTTGAAAGACCGTGCGGAAATCCAATCCCATGGACATGGAATGTTTGTAATCTTAAGAGATGTTACATACATCAATGTAAACCCGTCCCTCGCGGATTCCGCTGAAGGAGGTTAATGTCACAATCTATCTTTTATATTGTAATGTTTTTATGATTGAATGAAAAAGGTGAAGCTTAGCTACCTTCACCAACTTTTACTTTAAAACTCTTGATCATTTACTTTAAACAAGAAAATATTAACATATGTAAGTAACAAGGCGCATACATGTGGGTACGACCCATACAACGTTATTCAGAATAACAAAAGGTCGAGTAAACTCCAAATTAACTCAAGATACGTAAGAGATGTTGCAAGTCCAGTATCGGGTGAATAACCCACAAGTATTCAAAAAAGACTATTATAATAGGCATATCAGTGTGAAGATTAAATAGCAAAACACTAAAAAGTTTCGAAACAACAAAATATGCATATGATAGACTGTCTACAAAAACAAAAGTGTCGCGCTTCGGCAGGCCACAAAATAGGAAACATAGAGTATCATTACAACAAACTATACTTGGCGGAAGGGTTTGCAAACGGGTTCGTCCCATACTGCAAATGACATCCGCACCAAGGCCACTTGCACATCGCCACCATGCTCAAGTATGCCCGATACTTCAGAGCAGAGACACGAATTTATTCCACTAAAGATTCCATAGATGAAGGACTAATCAAAGAAAACAAAGTATTCGCAAGAGCCAACCAATCATGCAAAGAACCTTCCTCACTTTTTTCTGCTCAAAGCAACCTTTGATCGAAGCGGAAAGAGGAGACTCACTCACCGAATGACTCCCGAGAAGACAAGTAGGAACGACCACCGCTCCAAGTAAACCGCTTATTAATAGTGGATTTGAGTCACAGAGGATACCTCGGGACTGAAGTAAACGATGACATCCTCAATAGCGAGAATCCTTAAGAGCCTCAGGGAGGATAACAAAGGAGCTGGACACGCGAACTTAAGCGTTTTCTGTCATTCAGAGGAAGGGTTAAGGGCGGACAGGAAAAGAGATGTACCGGCCTTACATGAAAATGCAGGCGACAAGCCCTGCATTCCTTTATCAATGACTAATATCACTTAATGCATCGAGGTAACCTTGACGCCAACACAGACCACGGCAAGCTTGAAACCTTGAGACAATAACCAGTGGTGACATAGCGGTAAGCAAACCTAGGTGGGCGTCTCTTCCAATCTGAGGGCCTTAATAAGAGCTCCTCGAATAAACAAGTTCCGAAACACAAGCGGAGGTCAAACATTCACCTTCAAAACTTGTACACGAAAATGACAAATGTTGAACTATATATAAAAGGGAGGGGAGCGGAAGGAAGAAGAGAGAACAAAAGAGAAAACCTGTCTAACAAGTTCAGTGTTGCGGGATTCAAGAGCAGAATTCGAACACTGTAACCGATTAAGCTCGACATCCTTACCAACAACACAAGACTCCAGCTCTTTAATCTTGGCACGCAATACTTCATTTTCTTTTCTAGACGCTCCTAAAGATGATACTTGGCCACGAAGAGATAGCATCTCAGAGGCATCATATTCAGCCCGTGCCAATTGGGACTCCAGCCCATGAATCACGTCAGCTTGAAGACCACACCTGGTGGATAACCTCTCCTTCTCTTGCAAATAGCGCTCTGCACGCATCCGCAACTCATAACCAAAGCACAAATGACGAGCCGAAAAGAATTCGAAATCTGAAAGCAACTGATCATGACTCATTTCATGAAGAGAGGAGAAAATCCTCGGAGGGGTAACTCCATCAACAACTTCACGAAAGTCTAACGGATTGTCAAGAAGAGATCCGTTCGACACTTTCCAATCCGGAAGATAACGCTCTTGTGATCGCAGAGGATTAAACCCAATGGAAACCCGGGCATCACCAGCCAAATGTTGACTAACGGAAGGACTAGCAAGATCCTAATCATCCTGATCAGCCCCTCCATCAGAGGACGAGCTGAAGAAAGGAGAAACATTCTTCAACACGGGGACAACAGCCGAAACAGTAGCAGCAACAGTGGTAGCAATGACACCCAAAATATTTTCAGACCTGGTACAAGAAGTAACCTCAGCGCCAGCAGCAGAGGTACTAGAATCAGAAGAAGAATCGGAAGAAATAACCAACCTTTCTGGAGAATCAATAACAGGCTCATGCCTGAGGGAAGAACCAACAGAAAACCCAACTTCACGCTCAGGAGCAGTGGAGATAGAAGAGGTAATGAATGGCCCAGTATGGGGGGCCGTATAACCTAACTCAGCCTCCAAGACACTACTAGCCAATAAGGCCTGAAAGCTATCAACATGAATGTTACTACTAGACGGACCCGGTAGAAAGTCGGAATGAAATCTCTTGGCGAGACTAGAAGATCCCGGGACACTCAGCAAAGGACCCTCCTTTCTTTTCAAAGGACCAGAGGTAGAAGGGCCAATATCAGAACCCGTAGCCGCAAGAGATGATCCACCACCAGTATTAACACTAGCACCTTCTGGCTCAAAAAAAAGATTAACTTCAGCCTCCAACTCACCCTCAGCACGGGGAAGAGAAATGGGGATAAGTGGCACCGTACGGCGAACAAAAACTTCAATAATAGAAGGCTCCCCTTCATGACGTAGACGCGTAGTCATCGTAGCCTTCATAGGTTCCGGGGACTGGATATACTCGGGCCAACTCACCACTGTACAGAAAAGAGGACATATCATATATATATTGAAAAAAAAGAAAAAGAGAGAGAACGCAAACGATACTCACCTGTTCGATTATCATGAAGAAACTCAGGGTACACATTCTCACCCAAAGCATAGTAGCGGCTCAGGCCAACCCAACAAAGAAAGGGCTCAGGGAATGCCCAGAAGGGATAAGGGTTGGCAGCAAGAACAACAAAATGATTAGCATTGTACTCATCGGGGCGAGGAATAGGATCTTTAAAGATGTTCTTCTTAGAATGCCACAGAACAAAGCAGACAAGCAAAGGCATCGACCTTAAAAATCGGTCATTCAATTCTTGACAAAGTCAAGAGTCTTAGTGTAAAGTGCGGAACGCCATCACGCTTACTAAAGGAAACCACCCTCTCGACTTTTTATTTCGGTGAAAGGTGAACTATATTGTAGGACCTTAAATATATCAACCTTATCATAAACACAAGCTTATCACACACGAGAAACGATGTCGTAAAGAAGCAAGACAACAAGAGAGATAAAGCAAAGAAGGTGGTGACTTGAATGATATGGATCGTATATATTTAGAGAAAGGAAAAGAACATGAAACTATATTTCATAAATAAAATACACACACACACACACACACACACACACACACACCCTCAAATGACCATTTGAGGGTATTTATACTTCCTTATATAATGCCCCATGGGCTTGGGCTTAGATTGGACTTGGATTAGACAATAACTTACATAAGGCTAGCTTAAACATAACTATTAGCCATTTAGCTTAGCCCAATCCATGAGCCCATTGACTATTCTAGTACGATATCTAACACACGATACAAAGTTCCTAAACGTGAATGACCATCACTTCTATTAATTACTATTAAGGCTAACAATCTCCCCCTAAGGGGTGGTCATTCAAAAGATGCTCCACTTGATTAGGTCTTTACTTTCCTTGAGCTTGAACTTTGTGTGTAGATATAGAATAGTCTTGATTTTCGTTCCTTCATGCTTTGTGATAAGTTAATGTAGTATTTTGCCATTTGTCAACTTCTTTGGTGTAGGTGTCTCCGTCATTCTCCACCATGCTCACACTTCTTTTGACTTTAAATTACCAATGATGAAGTTCTCGAGTCATTAAACTTTGTAGATTCTTTGACATTGACGAAGAATCATCTTTAACTTTGAGTTTCCTTTGATTTTGATGAGAACTTTCATTTGAGGTTGTTGGTATGAGCATGGGAAGATGGTGCGGTCTCTCCTCCAAGGAACAATCATCAGTACCTGCATGTTTATGTTAGTTGAAAAATACCAATCGATCATTGTGGACTTTTCTTCAAGAATTGACCACTACGATTGTTATACTGATGAATGTCTTGATTCCATTCACCTTGGTCGGGCGAATCGGCCGCCCTAATCCCATAAGGGACAGTTGGCATTACATTGAATGTTCAAGTAACGACCCTCATCTTCGTGATTCGATTCGTGAAAGGAATCTCCTTAGCGGGATTTCCAAAGACTTACATGTTCGAACGTCGAGAGTGTTAACAACATATTGTGAAAACACATCTCTAATTCTTACAAAGGTCGTTCTCAAACCGGAGGCCCTCAAGAAGGCTAACACGACATATCAAGTACATCTGATTCGTGAGTCATTGAAGTACAATCAAGCATCACTTCACGATCAGAGACCGTTTGAGACATACTAAGCGTAATCCATAAGAATTAGAGAAGTGACCCGCTGTCAGGGCTGTTTGATGTTGACCCTGGCAGGAATTTCCATTCAATCACTGAGGATCACATTTGTGAAACCTCTCATAAATGTTCTGGCAAATTGCTAAGATCTGCGTAGGACTCTAGAATGTATCACTTGTGTCCTTATTGTAGAACAACAAGAGATGAGATGTTAAGTGTTCCTAAGAGATCTTTTAATGAATCTCGTGGCTCTAGACTCGATTAGTGCACTTTGGTTTTCTTGAGCGGAGACTAGGGAGAGGGTCTCCTTCTTCAATACCAACGATCTCTAAGAGAAAGTCGATAGATTATGTAGGGTTCCCAGTGAGAATGAAACAAATCCTTTTGAGAGGAATTTGAGTGTGTTAGGTCACTAAGATTACAACACAAGCACAAGAGAAAGAGATAGAGAAGATAAGAGAGGCGGATGAACAATATCACACACAAACACACACGTTAGAATGAAGACGATTCTGGCTGAGAGAGTGAATGAGAAATGAATTGAACAACCAACCCTCAAGTGAGGGTTATTACATAGTATATATACGAGGGAAGCTAGGCAACACCCTAGTCCCTTCCTTTCTCCTATGGACTTGGGCCTAAGCTCATGGGCCTTTTACATAAGCTTAAGGCTAATAACAAACATAAAGGCCATAATTAAGCTAACTATTACATATGAATTACTAACACTTGATTTAGGTTTAGGAGTGATTCCAACAATCTCCTCAAGTGTTGGTGATGAATGAATATGAACAGTGAAGGCGAGATGTAATAGTAGCTTTGACGCCTTCGACATTCTTCTTCTTGTGAGAAGAATTGCCTTGATTGAACAATCTCCCGGTGTAGAGAAATTGTTTTCTTTAAACAGTTTTGCTTTGACGTCATCTTTTAACTTTTTCTTTGATCATTGTTCTTTGTGATGGTAGTGATAGTATGTTGTTGTTGTATCGCATCAAGTCCGCCTCAGTCTCTTGTTCACCGCTAAAGGTTGACGAAGTTCTTTAAGTCTTTAACTTTGTAGATTCTTTGAATTGACGAAGAATCATTCGACTTTGTGTTGCTTTTGGATAGAACTTCCATTAGAGATGATGTTGGCATGAACATGTGAAGAATCAGACGATCATTCACTCCGAGCTTCCATAAGAAGAAAACATGAAAACGGTTAGTAATAAGCGGATTAGGTACTTAAAAGTTTGAACTTCGAGAGTGTTAACAACATAGTGTGAAAACACAACTCTAATTCTCACAAAAGCCGCCTCTGAATCGGAGTCCCACAAGTGAGATAACGCGATGCACCGAAGTACACCTACAGATTCGGATGAGTCGCGAGGTACATCAAGCATCACTCACGATCAGACCGCTTGAGACACACTAAGCGTAATCCACGGGAGTTACCGAAGTGACTGCTTGTCGTGGCTGTTTGATGTTGACCCCGGCAGAGTTTCCATTCAATCACCGAGGATCACGGTTGTGAGCCTCTCATAAATTTCGACTGCATTGCTAAGATCCGTGAAGGACTCGATAACGTACCACCGATGTTCTTATTGTTGAACATCAGTGATGAAATGTCAAGTGTACCTAAGAGATCTTTTGATGAATCTCGTGGCTCTAGACTCAATAGTGCATTTTGGTTTTCTGAGCGGAGACTAGGAGGGTCTCCTTCTTCAATACCGGCAATCTCTAAGAGAAAGCCGATAGATTATGTAGGGTTCCCAGTGAGAATGAAACAAGCTTCATTGAGAGAAACTTGAGTGGCTAAGAAGGTTTAGTGCATGCGCCATCGGGTCCATGACGACTTTAATCTTCAATACGGTGTCACTAAGTGACAACCAAGATCATATGAATTGAACCGATTGTCCGCCTAAGTTGAATAATTTGGAGGGCTATTTCTTTTCACCCTTTTCTTTGCATTTCTTTTAATTCTTCAACTCCTTCTTTCTCCGATTCTCATTTTCTCCTTTTTATAATCATACCTAAGGACTTCTAAGTACTAACTATTTGTGATGTCCTTGGGTAGATCCCTTCGGCTCTGGCGAGATCATAGACTGTTATTCCTAACCTTAATCTCCTTATAACTCCATTGCCATAAAACCATTTTTCATGAAAATCTCTCAAAGTGTTTGTGAATGAAAACATGTTTGAACACTTCAAGAGTTTTAGATTTTCGAAATACCCCTCCACATGTGCTTAAGAGTTTTTACTGTAAATCAGCACAATGAGGAAAGAGCTCGCACTTTTGAATTGATCGACTCAAGATAGACAATTCCCCGAGGGACACGGTTCGTTGTATAGTTAAGGAGATACATTGTCGACTTTTAGGTGACAACTAGCTCTAATAACTACCTTGAAGGTGTGGACAAACCTCGAAAGGTTGTCAAACCCGTCAAAGTTCATGTCTATCAAGAGCTTCTCGAATAGGTACAATTTACTTGGATAAGTCTTTGGAAGACAAATCTTTTCAATGTAAGACTGTTCAGATCCCGTCAATTCATGGGTTGAAGTCTTTTCACACGATGATTCAATAGCAATATCACAACATATTTCTTATCACATATTTTCTCCCCCTCAAAAATGGCATATCAATGTTGTTTTTGAAGAAGTGTTGAGAATAAATATGACCATTTTGAGTTTTGTGGGAAAAGTACCACTGAGAACACTTTTGTGAACAAAGATTTTAGTCAAATACTCCCCCTCAACAAGTGATATAAACGGTTGAGGTTTTGAAAATCATAAGGGGAAGTACTTGTTCTTTTGAGCAAAACCTTGAAAAATGAAAGGTTTGATAGGTTTTACTCAAAAGTAAGAAGCTTTCGCTCCTTTTATAAGGATTGTGGCAATCAAGCGCACTACGTGGTCCTTTCTTGACAAGAACGGGTTGTACATCGTAATGTGTGCACAAGCCATTTTCATAATTAATCACACATCCAAAATATTATGAAATAGAAGCGGTTCAAGGGTACCGTGAAGTCCATCAATGTTTCCGGGAATGCGAATCGGGCGTTGATAGTCGGCGAGAGCAATCACGGGACGACCGCCTACAAAGCTCTCTAGAGTTCTCGAATCGTCCCGTCGATACAACCTTTCATCAATCTTTCCGATGATCCTCCTCACATCCCGTCTTTCCTTGGAATTCCATCGCCATGACCCAATGCCTTCATGAATATCCTTCAACCTATAAGCCAATCCATCCCTAACCTTCTTCAATGTGTGATCCCCAAACTTGTGAAGATCATTACACGCCATCAGCAGCCATGATGTGTTTCACTAATGTAAACCACTCCAAATGGTTGGTGATGAATGTGTTGTGAAAGTGGTTAATGTCTGGAAGATCTAGTCGAGGTGGAGTGAAGGTCGACACGGTCCGATATGATTCAACCGCAGTCGGAGATCTTCTACACGTTCTTTGATGACTATGCTTCTGATGAAGATAAGCAAGGACTTGATGAATTCACGTTGTACTTCAGTTGAAAATTGTCTCATGCGACCCTGTACTTTGGCAAGGTACATGTCTTCAATGTCGTTGATAGACAAATTCTCAAAGTCCGCTTCAGAGAATGCATAATCCCTTTCGTCTTGCCTTTTGACCACAATATTCTTGAGGAAAGTGTAGTCCCATTTAGACGAAAGATCAACATGTTTGATGGCAACGATACTCTTAGTACTGAACACTTCATGTTGAGACTTCAACCGGCAACAGTAGTAGATTCTTTGGCTACGGCCAATAGTGAATCCCATCTGATGCATCACGGTCATACTTTGCCACATTGTTGGAGAACATGTGGTTAGCTCTTTCCTCGATGGCTATGCAATTAGAGTATATGGTCCGGAATGGAAGTGTCGGTGATGTAGCGATTTCCTTGAACCATCGCCACCGTGAAGAAGAAATTCCAAGTCTTTGTTGAAGAAATATCCGAATGGAATCCTAGGCGATCCGTTGGCCAATAGTAGGTATAGGTTTAGACCAGTCGGTATAATATGGAGGATTGTCCCGTTTGGTGAAGTCGATGTTTGCTTCTGGGTTGAGCCAATCCATATTGTTAGACATGGCTCGTGCTATATTATCAAGGTGATACTCAACCTCAATAGCACTTTCCGAGCTGTCCTTGAGCAGTTGAAATGCTTCAATCTTGATTCGCTTCAACTCGGATTTCGCCATCTTTTCACACGAATTTCTCTTGCAAGAACTTAGCATGCTCCAATGTACCACCGCCTTCCGGATCTTGACCTTGGTGGGTAGGGAGTAGAATTAACAAGTGTAGAAAACTAGTCGAATTCCTCCGTGTCATCTTCGTCTAGCCATGATATGACGTCACCGTAGGCGCCTTCTTCTTCTTTTTCTTAGGCCTAGATGAAGATTCCGGTTTCTTAACATTGTCGAGAGGTGGGTTGTTGTTGGGGCTCATGGAATTCCTCTTCGTCACCACCCGTATACCAAAGTGATCACCGGTTTTCCGAGTGCAGGGTGGTAACTCGAAGAATCACCGAGGTTTTCGAGAGAAGAACGAGGAGGAGACCTTTGTTGTACCGGAGTCGTTGGGGTGGAGGTTGCATGAAGATGATTCACGGACATCTTGAGGCGTTTGGACTCGTTATCCTTATCCCGATCTTTGTCTTCGCGTCTCTTGAACGCTTAGGCCTTACACTTCTTCGTAGGCCGACTGAGTTGGTATTCCAAAGAATGCTCAAACAATTTAGCTTCACGGAGGCAAACGTTGCAGAGCGTTACGACATTTGAGCTACTAGCGGTTCACCAATTCATCATCCGAGAAGATTGTGGGTTCAACCTGGATTGATGTTCACATTTATTGGAGATGATTTCATGATTTGCTTGGCCGATGTAAGAGATTCGGATAAAGTTGTGCGGTATACATCTCCTTTGTCGGCTTTAGGAACGACATCAGAAGGAACTTGTGAGTGTATCCTTTGATCATCTCGCCCATTTTCCCTTGAAGATCATCTTTCATGAGCTTTTGACATACTCCTTTCAACTTTCATTTCGTCATTCTCGTCATGAAGGCACTCAGACCGATCAAGAAGAAAATTCAAATTTTTGTAAAGCACGCCTTTTCTTTCTCGACTGCTTGGCGACTTTAACGATTCGTGTCTTAGTTTGAGAATCCAAGAGGCGCTTGGCTTCTTCACCGATCCGGATGTGGATTTGGTTGTTCTTTTGATGGTGGTGGTGAAGAGTGAGAAGATGAATCATGATGATGAGATGTGAGGAGATTCAGTGGTCCTTAGGAGGTTCGTAAGTTTTCCTTGAAACGAGTTGGACTGCCTAGAAGATATTGATCATAGTTCACTTCGTCATCTTGTTCGCTTTAGCTTGTTCTGCACCAATCCCAGCTTCTTCATTTGCTTTAGCTTGAGCCGCACTTCTTCATCGCTCTATCTTTTCTCGACTTCTCAAAGTCCGGGTTCCTCAATGTCATGCTCAATAGACTCCTCCTGTTGCTTTTGTTGTTGCTTTCAAGAGTGGTGGCACCAGGTTCCTTATCGGGTCGATTAACCGCATCGTGAATTGGTGTAGATTGAACATCACCACGTGACCCTCCGGGCCACCCATTTGATCTTTAGGAAATTCCTCCGCAACGTGTTGGAGTTCAACAAATTTGAACTTCCTCCGTAATCGGGCTTCGGTGGCTCTTCTTCCGAGCTTTCATCCTCATAAGGCACAAGCACTCGAGTCTTCCTTTCCTTGGATAGTGGTGGACCGGGAGGTTTTGCTATCAAGGAGGTGCTTCGTTGCGATTGAGTAGAAGACCTCTTCGTCTCGATTGTGTATCTTCGTAGTTTTCGCCCACTAGCTCTCTTTGTGGTTTAGACTTTGGAATGGGAATAGGAACAGCTTCCTTAGAGGGAACAATCCTTTTACTTGGAGGATTCCTCTGGGGTACTTCCTCCGAATTTCAAGGCTTGCAAGATTTCGTGCCTCTTCCGGTTCTCGTGTAGGTGTTCCGAAGACTTCTCATCGAGATGACCAACTTTTCCTACTTTAACCGCTTTCGGATACCTTTTGTATGTGTAGAGCTTTTGATTTCGTCGATGAAGGTGATCTGTGTAACACAAAGACTGTTTCTTTGTTGTCGATTCCTTGATTCTCGATCGTTAGAATAGGCTCGCATAACATGTCATGATTGTTGGGGTCATTGAGCCTCTTGGGAATATCGTGATGAAGCCCAGTGCTCTCGGATCAACAGTTTAGTGTATATGACGTAGGAATCTTTGAGCCAAGCTTTTTGAGAAATGACATCATGTCATCCCATATCGAGCTTCCATTCGATGTGCTTCATGTTGATTAATGACCAAAGATTTGCGTTCCATGAGCTTGGGATGCTCATAGCCACTATCACGACTAGAGACAGATTTGGTGATGATGATGTAGAGAGTTCTCCACGGTTGAGGAATGTTCTTAAGCTCCACATGAGAATGCTTAGAGATAGTTCCGAAGCTTCATCATAGCCAATATCAATCAAGAATTGCAAAACTATCTCTTCAAGGTGTGGCATAGAAGTCGGTTGGCTCGATGTCGTGGATGAGAAGAACAACCAGAAGTCTCGCATGTGTGATGGTGACTTCGTTTGTGATTGAGCGTCACCACACCGCACTTTGACCTTTGATCCTTTGCATTGAATTCCAAAATTGATGAATGTAGATCTCCACAATCAGAGAGAGTGAGATCATGTTCGCAAGGATGATTCTTAAGAATATCCATAGCAATCAAGCAGAAGATTCGAGCAGTGAGGGTTTCAAAGTCAACTCGAGATTGTTCTTTCCAATCTTCCTGATAGCCATTAGGGAAGATATCGGCCATTGTGAGAACCTCCGTGCATCCACATTCATTTGAGCGACCATGTCGTGATCCGAAATAACATTAGCCAAAAGAACCAACATATCGAAAGACATAATGTTAGTCAACGTAAGGTTTTATTGTTCTAATTATTGAATATGCAATGTCAATGATAGTTACCATTCAAAGTCACTTGTTTGTTCAATAGTCCAATGACGCCGTGATAAGTTTCGTGAGTTAGTTAACTTTAAGTTTTAAAGTTTATGTTATCACTTATTTAACACAACATATTAAACGCTAAGCTTATTAGTGACATTATTGGTTTCGTGACGTTATGATTTATTTATTTACAAGTTTGCACGCGTAACAATTCATAATGAAGGTTTGATCAAGGCTTATGCGTAGAAATGGTAGCTTATGCGTAAACAGAGAAGTATACGCAGAGACGCAAGCTTATGCGTGGGATCCTTACTACGCCGTAAGAATTGTTACGTGAGGAAAAGGGACCTTATGCGTAAAGCTTACGCAGAGGCGTATATGAAACCTTACGCGTAAGGCATACTCGTAAGAGTAGACCTTATGCGCAGAGGTCATCGCTATGCATATCCTTCACGGGATACGCGTAGTCCTTTGTAGAACCTCACGGCGTACGCTTACGCGTGAAGATTTCTCTTACGATAACTTTATACGCGTGGGTGATCCTTATGCGAGATTTTCAATAACCTTGATTACGAGCTTTACAGTAGCAAGCCCGAAATAACATCATCATAACATCAATATTAACATTATCATTCATTATAAAACGGATCATGGCATGAAACTCATCAAACAGTTTACGCGTAAAAGTCTTACGCGAGACCAAAACCCTAATAGTTCATAGATTATGCTTAAGAATTTTAGCCATAGGAATTGCACCAAAGTTTTCTCGGTAAGTCTTAGAGGCATAGTAAGTTGTTCTATCCAAGTTTTAACATCAAATTCAAGGCCAATCATGAAAACCCAATTCGTATGAACTAGAACCTTAATTTTCAATTAATGTCATTAGTGTTTACGGGTAGTTTCGGGCTTAGATATGATTAATTCATCTTGAAAACAACATTGTACAACAATCTTTAACACCAAAAACATTCTCATTTGAAAACACCCAAAACGACTCATGAACACTAATTTAGAAAAACAATCAATTCGTGTTTCTGGGTGGATTTTGAGGATAAACATAGTATCATTGATGTTATTGAAACGTTTTGACAAACTTATTTTAACCACAAACACACACCAATGATTGTGTGTTCATACGCTTATGCGTAGAATACATAATCACTCATATCTCACGTTTTAGCCGTTGGATTTGCATAAAAATCAAAACCCTTGCTTGTAATTACGTTTAGTTTACGAAAACACTTACAATTTGATGATCAGAAACACGAAATTGAAGCTTGAATATTAGGCGTAGGATGAGTTTGGTATGAGTAATAAATGTGAGGTGAAAGTTAGGTGGAGGTGTTTTTATTAAAATAACTTTAAGCTTTTGGCAGTTTTAGTCCCTCCACCTTTTCCATTTTCATCCAAAGCCTTTTAACTTCCATTTTGGTTACCAAACGAAGAATTCTTGGAAATAACTTTGACGACACTCCCCCTCGTCTAAGAAATAATGAAAGGTTATAAATTTTAGTCCGAGGAGTGTCAGAAACCAGAAATGTGACCACCATTATTAAAGAAACAACCGGGGATTAGGTAACATGCAAGTACAGTGATTATATGAAACAGTTAAGTATTTATTTTCTCCCCCTCAACACTTGATAAAAAAAAATACTGAATTTTGAAAGATTTGAGTGTTGACGGAAGAAATGTACTTGCAATGTTTGAAGAAATATAGATAGAAGAATATTTTTGATGTTTTATCTGATTTTATATTTTTATATTTTGTTTTGAAAATATTTACAAAAGAGATTTTGGTGTTTGACTGGTTTTTAAGACGCTTTTAAGAGTTCATCCGTTCCTCTTGAGTCAAACACCGCATACCAACCGTGGACCAACTCATTAAACCCATCGGGAGGCAAGGCTTTGGTGAGTAGATCCGCCAATTGGTATTCTGCACCCAAGTATAATTCAACTGCACTGCTCCACATGATCCTTGATGAAATGATAGCAAAGATCGATGTGCTTTGATTTCGAGTCTTGAATCGAGTTGCACGAGATCGCAATGGCACTCCGATTATCGCGAGACATCGAATTGTCAACACGTAACCATAGTCTTTGAGTTGTGTTCTCATCCAGATGACTTGAGCACAACATGCCGACATGGCTACATATTCTCGCTCGTTGATGACAGTGATGTACAATCTCGCTTCTTCGATTGCTGTGACACCGCTTATCACCAAGAAATTGTAGTGCTCTCAAGTACTTTTTCGTGAATCTAAACATCCTGCGTGATTAGCATCTCAAAAGCGATTAGTTCAAAACCGTAATCCTTCGGATACCGGATCCCAAGTTAATGGTTCCCTTGATGTATCGGAGGATTCTTTTAGCCTCAGAGAGTGGGTTTCAGTTGGTCGCGATCGATAACGGAGCATAGATAAACGGCAAAGACAATATCAGTCTGCTAGTCGTTAGATACATGAGAGACCCAATAATACTTGGTATTTTGTAGGGTCCACTAATTTCATGTAAAATCTCTAGCTTCTTGGTATGAGTCATTGGTGTGGCATATGTGTCACTGGTTTTCATTCCAAATTTGTTTAACAATTCAAGGGCATATTTCGATCGACTCAAGAAAATACCACGGGTGATTGATGAACTTGCAGCCCTAGAAAGAACGTAAGTTCACCCATCATGGACATTTCAAAATTTTTCTTCATTAGTTTTGCAAAAGCGATTGAGTACTTTTTGTGTAGACCCAAAAATAATGTCATCCACGTAAATTTGAACAATTAAGATATGTGCCCGTGATATTGTATGAAAAGAGTAGGTCGATCGAACCTTTGGTGAAATTATTGGCAATGAGGAAAGATGATAGCTTATCGCACCATGCCCGAGGAGCTTGTTTGAGACCATACGAGCTTTGTTCGTTTGTAGACATGGTTCGGGAACTCGGGATCAACGAATCCTTCGGTTGGTCGACATAAACCGTTTCTTTAAGTTGTCCATTGAGAAACGCAGGTTTGACATCCATCCGAAAGACCGTCATATTCATATGAGCCACTTAACGCGAGAAATATCCAAACATCCTCAAGACGAGCAACCGAGCAAATGATTCTTCAAAGTCAATACCTCCTCCTGTCGACAACCCTTAGCCACCGATGTGACTTGTTTCGATTACGTTCCTTCAAAGATCCAATTTGTTCTTCCAAATCCATTTAAGACCAATGACGTAGACCCGCTGGTCTTTCAACCGATTCCATACTTCAAGACATTTGAATTGGTTGAGTTCTTCCCGCATGGATTCAATCCAGTTGTCTTTTGTCATTGCGTCTTTAATGTTTTTAGGCTCGTTAGCGGGCATGTGAGTGCATAAATGCAATGTTCACCATCGTGTGAAGACGTTGTCTCGTAACGATCGGTTGATTCGGATTGCCAATAATATTTGCCGAGGATGGTCTTTTGTCCATCGATGTGTAGAGGTTGATGTTGGTATACATTGTGCGATTCTCGAGATTCAAATGGTTTGTTGATGATTCCGCGACATCGTGTGCAGCGATGTCATTAGCAAACGGGTTAAAGAATGCATTTGGATCAAAATCTGCGGTGGGGTACTTCATTAAGAAAATCATCACCGGTTCATCATTGTTGGAAGTAGTTTGTTAAATTGTTGTGGTGGAGTCAATCGGTGGTGCTTCTTCAAGAGTTGTTGTAGCAGTGTATCGTATAAGAGTATTATCGTTGAGCAATGGAAACATCGGACACACCGAGCACGCTCATCAATATCGCCACCGAATGTAGGAGCAAATAGTCTTTCCATTTGTTGACGAGTAAGTCGAGGGCTTTGTTCACCGATGATGGGGTTTGAGGAAGTTTAAGCTGTTGTGACCGGGTTCCAAGTCGTTATACTCGGAAGCCATAGTGAAGAAGTTTGAATCAACTTCCCCAAACCGACAAGCTGTCTTTAGCGATTTAAAACTTTGATGAAGTCTACATTTCCTCTAACTTTGAAGGTTTCAAGATGCAATGGAATTTGTAGATGAGCAGAAACCACACAATGTAAATCGACTTATTGCGGAAAATCGGTTCGAGGGTAACATACCGTAAATCAACAAGATCTCTCACGTATGTAGATGCTTCACATCAAACAAACAACGAAAGACGAAATAAACGACTTCCCTCTAATGTTGCGGTTCATCGAATACTACACCGTGAATATGCAATAACTCGATACCAAGACCGTGTGTGAGGCATCATAACATCATATTTGGGTAACTTCACACAAGATCACCCATGAAATTGAGACGATAACACCAAAGTGAGACGTTTGAGCCACATATCGCCTTATTTCTTCCCTAATTGAAGAAATTCAAGAAGGCATTGGGTTTTCGCAAAGAAGCATGTAGAAGAACAAGGAAGAAATGAACACCTACACACTCTCTCCCCTCGATGTTTTCAATGATTCGTAATCATACACCACGATGTTGATGATGAATCAAGACAACAAACCATGTATAAGGAGACAATGAAACCATGTGTGTTCAATTAATCGAACAAGTGTGAAGTACCATAAATATCTCGTGAGAATCAACCGTTAAAACTTCTACATTCATTAAGTTGATCATCAATTTGTGTCATTGTTGTTAGAAGCGTTTGATCTTCATATCGAAGATTCGATGGAGGTGCGATTACAACAACGGTAGTTGTTGTAGATCAGTGTATCTGAAATTAGAGTGTTATCGGGTTGTGCGGTGGAAACATTAGATACATCCAAGACGGCTTTCTAAGGAATCTTCAAACATTGGAGCACACAAACTTTCCAATTCTTGACAATTAAGTACAATGATGGTGCATTTGATGGATCATGATAATTTTGACGATGAGAAACGGGTCCTACGTCAGTATTGCGGTAGGAGCCATTGTTTTGTACGCATAGAAAAATAGAAGGGGGCAAGGAAGAGAAAACATGGATCCCCAAGTGTAATCGGGTTCCGGATGTTAGAAGCATAAAGATGTAGTGTCAATTATCTTCGACACCGAACATGCTATTTTAATGATTTCCTTTCCTCCTCGTGGATGGATGTTGTTGGTATCCCACTTGTTTTGGTGCAACTACTTAGTATCTTGCCTGTAGGAATCCACCTAAGACTAACATTTTGAAAATCCTACCCGTTGGTATCCATCTAAGGTTAGATCTGGGGATGTTAAAACTTCTTTTGGGAAGAGTCTGCGTCCTATATGGATCCACCTATTAGTTTTCCTCGACAGTTTACATTTAGATCAACGGGTTTATTTCTAACCTGCTTGTTGAGTGAACTTAGGTTTTGGTTTGCTACTATGTAGTGTTCAGAATACACTCAAGGTGATACACTAGGTCGTGAACCTAAGATTCCATCCTTTGAAGAAGTGCCCTTTTCCTAGCCTTTTCTAGATCGTAGTTCTTGTATGCGTCATTTGAATCATATGAATTTTTAATTTTAATGCTCGGTTTAGACACAAGTGTTCGAACTAATCCTAGATTTGCTAGAGCAACCACATGTTGAGGTTTAATAGAAACATGTTTAATGTAAATGTATAATGTAAATAGGTTTAATGTAAACATGTTTAATGTAAATGTACATTATTCTTAGGCCACGAATGTGGAGTGGTGGTTTTATCAAATGATTATTCTCAACAACTTGGGAGGAAACCGTTTTGAAGATTTTGAACATTCGATTTAAATGCAGTTGGTTGTCTAACTACTGATTGTTTTACGAAAGGTTGTAGAGACGATTTCCCAAGATTGTTGGTTTAGCAAAATTAGTATCCACACTCTTGTCGTTAATCTTCTCGGTTTGTTTTGTAAAGCAACATGTGCAAGCCCTTTCCTTGAATTTGAGCCTTTAAATACTCATTTTCTTTTACTAATGTATCCACACGATTACTTTGTTCATTTGAATACCGACCATTGTGTTCAAGAAAAGGATTTGTTTTGTAGTTTAAGTTCAAGAGAGATGCAATTTGCCTCTAGTTTTGAAAAATCTTTATGAAACCGAGCAATGGTCTTTTGAGAAGAATGTTTTCGATTCAAGAGTTTGATTTGACGCTTCAGTTGAATTGTTAACAAGTAAGGGCTCGGACATGGGATAGTTGTTCGACATTGTGCAACACACTGGTCAACCTCTCCTTCATTACTAAATTCAGGTTGCTCAAGATGTTGTGTCACATTTGCGCCGTAATATGATCAACGAGATTGTACCTCGACCATCTGCTCGTGGTCGATGTCATAGGTGGGTAAGATATCTTCCTCAACCATTTGTTCTTCATCACGTTGGGCTCGGTGTCGTAGTTAAGTATGATATCTTCTCCGGATCCGTCTTCTTTGTCATCATGCTTTTCAATGCTACAACCTCATTGTCCGACACGACAAGCAGAATCACAACATTCTCAACGTCCATTTGAGCATTCCTTTCATGTACATCAACTCTTTCACCTTGCACGACTGCGGGATATCGGGAATTTGATGATGTCTGACGCTTCAATGCCACAGCCAGAGCCATGAATCCTTCTTCCAATGCCACAAATGGATCTTCATGTCCAAAATCCATTTCACTCCCCTGCAGAAGAATCAAAGAGAAGAAAAGGTGCAAAGCACACAGAAGGTCGATATAGTGAATTGCAATTTCCCTCCAAAAATAAGTTTGAAAAATTTTTGTCTCTCAAAATTTGAAATTCACTATAAAATTCAATTCTAAGGTTGTAAGAAAATTTGAGTTATGACAATTTTGACGCCAAATTTTACCCGAAAATTTGAATTTGGGCCCAAAATTTGAATTTTGACCAAAATTTTCACGCTTAAACTAAAATTTGAATCTCGCGTAAAAATTGAACGTTTAGTCTCCCCTAAAAATTAAATTTGATTTTTTTTTTGATAACTTATGTTGATGGATCTTTGTAGTCGAATGAACCTTTGTTGTTGAAGTATCCTTAGGCGTAGAAATCAAAATAAACCAAGTAGCACTTATGCGTAAAACACCAAAGTTAAGCGTAACAAAGAAGAGTTACGCGTAGGTTTAGCTTACGCGTAAAGGTGAAAAAGCACTAAAGTTGTGCGTAAGCGATAAGTTAGGCGTAGAAAACTTAGGCGAGGATTACCTTATGCGTAAGACTAGGCTTAGCGTAAGATGAATCTTATACGTAGGATGTTCTACGCGTAAGCTTATGCTTATGCGTAAGTTTAGGTTTTAGCTCAGTGGTCTTTACACTATCACAAAGGCAAAAGATATCCCAAGTTGACGTATTTTTAGGCTTATCCAAGCAAGAAAACACGGAGTAAACCACGAAACTGAAGATCAAACCAAGGATAAAGTTACGCGTAAGTTTAGGGTTTTGATACGCGTAGCTTTACTCGTAAAAATGATTTTGCCCAAAGATGTTTCTAAACCAGTTTTTGTATGATGAAATAGCTTCAATATCACCAAAAGAACACAAGAGTGTGAAATTTGATGATCCAAAGCATAAAAACGGTTACGCGTAGGATGAAACCCACGAACAAAAACAAGCTCAAAAACGAATATCCACGCCAGAAGTTTGAAACTTTTGCCAAAAACAATTATTTTAACACCTTAAAACATTGAAAGGACAAGAATCTTGGATTAAAAAGTGTAAAAAACGTGTTTTTAAGCGAACCAAAGTATAAAAAAACGAACCGTATGTTCTACGCGTAGAACCAAAACGTTCACCCAACTATTTGGCGATTGATACCATCGTTAGGTCACTAAGATTACAACACAAGCACAAGAGAAAGAGATAGAGAAGATAAGAGAGGCGGATGAACAATATCACACACAAACACACACGTTAGAATGAAGACGAGCTACGCGTAGAGAGTGAATGAGAAATGAATTGAACAACCAACCCTCAAGTGAGGGTTATTACATAGTATTTATGGGAGGAAGCTAGGCAACACTCATAGTCCCTTCCTTTCTCCTATGGACTTGGGCCTAAGCTCATGGGCCTTCTACATAAGCTTAAGGCTAATAACAAACATAAAGGCCATAATTAAGCTAACTATTACATATGAATTACTAACACTTGATTTAGGTTTAGGAGTGATTCCAACAGAGTGGCTAGAAGGTTAGGTGCAGTGCGTCACTGGGTCCATGACGTCTTTGTCTTCAATACCAGCGTCATCTTAGTGACAACCAGTAGCAAATGAATTGAACCCGGTTTCGGCCATAAGGTTGATTATGGAGGGCTATTTCTTTTCACCCTTTCTTTTGCTTTTCTTTTTAATTCTTCAACCCCTTCTTTCTCCTTTCTCAAATTACTCCTTTTTCAATCATACCTAAGGACTTCTAATACTAACTATTGGTATTGTCCTTGGTAGATCCCTCCGACTCTGGCGGATCATAGACTGATTTCCTATCCTTAGACACCTTATAACTCCATGACTATTCCTATATCGCTATAAATCCTTTTTCTTGAAAATCTCTCAAAGTGTTTATGATTAAAACATATTTTGTTAACACTTAGAGAGTTTTGTATTTCAAAAAACTCCCCTTCACATGTGCTTATATTGTTTTAACTTAAATCGCATGCAGAGGGTAGAGTTCCCACTTTTGAATTGATCGGCTCATGATAAACAATTCACGAGACACGGTTACGTAGCTTAGTTAAAGAGTTCCATTGTCTGCTTTTAGGTGACAACTAGCTCTAATAACTACCTTGAAGTTGTAAACTCTTCTTGAAAGAAGGTTAGACCCATGAGTGCATGTCTATCACGAGTTTCTTGAAATGGTACATTTATCGACTTTAATTTCGTCAATTCATTGGTTTCAACTCGAGTCGAGCTCTTTTGAGATTCAAACAACGATCATTAAACCTTTTGATCACATTTTAATCACGTTTCTCCCCTCAAAATAGCATATCTATGATGTTTTGAAACAAAATGATTAATAGATATGTTTTTCGAAAAGCATTTGGATAGAAACTCGATTTAGCATGAATTTTGGAACAAAATTGATTTAATACTCCCCTTAAAGAAAGCATATTTTTCATACTGAAAATTTAGAATCAATTAAGGGTTTAGAGGAGTTATCTTGGTACCAAATGTGAGAGATTTTGAAAATCTTTTGAAAAATTTTGAATCAATGGTACATAAGATGAAGATTTTAAAAATATTTTGAAGATATTGAAGAAGAATTATCTTCATTTGTTTTAGGATAAGTGCTCGATATTTATGAAAATCGATTTTATGTAACACTTTCCTTTCTTTAAAGATCGGGTTGCAAGCGGAAATATTTACAATCCATTATGTTTTAGGAATAGTGCTTGAAAAATATTTAAACCTTTGATTTGGTTAAGCACTTTCCTTTCTTTGAAGCGGGTCCCGAATCGATGTGTTCAAGCCATTATTTTGAAGTCCGGTTTCGCATCAAGTATACGAAAGCCATTATTTTTAAGAATTTTGAGAATCGACATGTTTTAGAAAACATTTAAAGAACTCTCGCTCAAGCATCCGTATATGTTCAGATCATTGTTGAATGACATTTCTAGAAACGTACATAATATCGATTATACGAGAGACATGTCGTGAGAAGAATATTTTGGATTTTTGATTTTATATTGTTTTTGTATTTTTTAAAAGATTTTGTATTTTTGTATTTTGCTTTTGTTGGTTTCATAAAAGAAATGGAAAATCAAAATAGACGATTGAAAGAATGAAGAGGAAGAGTTTAAATTGGAACCCTACGATGAGTCGGGTTCGAGAGATATTTGATTCACCGCAACCAAAGACGAAGAGATTTCACAAATAACAGTTGTTAGAAGCATATGTTTCCTCACCGAGGGTGTTCACCGTCAACGGTTGAAATGGTTTCTACTTCCGTATCCTGATGATTGTCACTATTATCCGTGTTGGTGCAAGTATCAAAATCTTTCTGTGGGAATCCATCTAAGACCTACTTTGTTGAAAACTTTTCCGTGGGTATCCACCCAAGGTAAGATCTAGGAGTTGTTTTCTTTTCGATGCAACGGAAGACTCATTTTTGAAAACTACGTCCCTGAAGAGATCCACCTATTAGGTTTCGCACCATGTTCATCTTGTGAATGGGTTTGTTTTGCTTGTGTCTTAGTGGATTGTACCTTGGCATCATGATTTCTTTGAAAAGACACATTTTGGACATGTAGGATGACATTCTTGTCAACATTCTTGTTTAGGACAACTACCTTAACATTGTCACTCTGATCATTTGGAAATTGTTTCTTGTTCGAAAAAGACTCGAAATTCCTAGTGTTGTTTTCTATATGCATAGCATTCTGCTTCTCATAACTACTCTTAGATGCAAGCCAATCCCTAGTCTTTTGAGTGTTCCTAGGTAATGGTTTACAACTACTAGTACTGCCTTGAAATCTTGTAGAATTCATCACCCTAGATGTTGCACCTAAAATTCCGTCTTTTCGAATATGTGCCTTTATCCTAGCTTCTTCTAGATATTGATTTTGGACCATGTTGTTAGAACCAACAGATTCTTTAACTGGATTTTTGGTCACATTCCGTGTACTAGTCTTAGAAATGCCAGGTGTAATCACTTTTGGTTTTTCAATAACCGCTTTTTATTTTTCAAAACCTTTGATAATTCTATTTTTAATAGGCAAGGACTGTGGAGTGACTGGTTTTGACAAATCATTTTTCTCGTTGACTTTTGGAGGAAACTGAGAAATAGACATTTTTGGTTTGAAAACCGGTTTGGGAACATTTGTTTTCTCCTAAGTCAATGGTTTTGCAAACTTAGTATCCATGATCTTTCCTTTTGACATCCCGGTGAGCTCTCAAAAGATCATTTTGCTCTTTCATGTCCTTGTAGGCACGCTCATATGATGCTTTGTCATACTTGCATTCCTCGATTTTCGATCAAGTTGTTTAAAATAGGACACGTTTTCTTTTCAAGTTTTTCAAGAGCTTTTTCATATTTTGAAACAATTGCGGAGGTCTCGGTGGAGTCTTTCATGATCTTCAACGAGTAATATGTTTGTAAAACAATGGACATAATATCGGTACACGTAACATCTTCAAGAGAGAATCATTTAAATTTTCCAAAACTTTGATGTTTTCAACACTTTCATTAGCTTTCTTTACTAGGATTTATGGTCCTTGACAAAGTCAACTGTTTTTTCAAAATGCTTTTCAAAATGAATTACCCTTGAATTGATGTTATTCAAATTTGAGGGCAATTTGAGTTTCAAAAACGCTTTCATTTTATCATCAAATCTAGAAATCCAGATGTTAGTTGTAATATTGGTTTTAGTTTTAACTGTCTCTTGAAGTCTCCCAATTCTAGTTTTAACATCATCTAAAATGCTTCTAGCATCACTTGTGTTAAAAGGATTGTTTGAAGACATTTGTTCGATTTTTGAAAGAGATTGTGAGACAACAACAGGTTTTGAAACTGGTGTTGAAACTGGTGTTGACTCTTTGTTTGAAACACTAGGTGTGATGGAAAACTTTGACTTTTATTTTTGAGAAACAAAAGGAATTCCATAAATTTTGTTCCATTTGTTATAATCAATTGGTTTTAGATCTGGGTTCCTTTGTTGAATCTTTGATCTACTCTCATCAGATAGTTCTAACGTTTCAAGAGAATCACGAACAATTATGGGTTCATGCAAAGCTTTTCCATTGTTCAAAACATTCTGTTCTTTCTGAGCTTTCTTGAGGAAACAAGGAGGTGTGTTACCAAGAGCCATTTTTGTGTTGTATGAAAATACGAATTTGTTTGATTAATCGACATATTAGTTGATTTAGTGAATGACCCATAGTAACAAGCAAATTTTCCAATTTTTGATTTTTCATCTTTATCAAGAATTTCATCAAGAAGAGAATCTTCTCGTTTTGAAAATCAAGAATCAACTGTTTCTTCTCTTTTCAAGATCGAATACGCTGTTTTTTTTAGAAAGTTGGTCTTTAGATCGAAATTTCCTTGTTTAAAGATTTTATTTTCAAGTTCAAATTAATATCATGCGTGTTATACTTGATTTGCAATTGTTGTTATCTTAAACGGAATCTCGATAACCAATTTCTAATTCGACTCTTTGTTTTTATGAAATTCAAAGGCTTTTGCATTCACCTTGTACCTCTCAAGCTCAGCGGTCAATTTCTCATTCGCGGCCTTAACCTCGCGATTGACCATTTTGACTTTCTCAATCTCAATACCACAATTATTAATTAATGTTTCAAATAGAGCATGTGTTTCCTCATCATTAGCACCATTCTGTTCAACTTGACCTCCATTAAGATCCATATAGGGAGTTTCAGAGTTAACATTGCTATTAACTTGCTCTCCCACATATGTGTCATAATAAGGTTCGGGAGACACAGAATGTGGCTTCTCATGAGTAAACAAATTAGCAACATTACTATAATTTGGTACCTCATTGAGTGGATCTGTGTCATAGACGGGAGGTGTGTCAAAAGTACCACTTGATATTGTGTCCTGCTGATTGATTGTATGACTGGAGTTTGCCGTATCGTTTGCTTTATCGGCCCATCCTGGATTCCTAAATTCGAATTCCTCAACAGTCAACTCTATTCCTGATTCTTCTTTCAGTGCTAACATTAACATGTACTTGATCCTTTCACCCCGCGTCATTGGTTTGACACTGCATTCTGAATCAAAATAACCTGAATCTTTGCTGTGATCGTCAGAGGTAGCATTCTGAACCAAAGTCATAAAACAATTATTCCCATTTTGATATCCCATATTTTGATTCACAATCAATTCCCTCCGACACCAACATATCGCTCGCATATTGCATCGGATTATTCCCTTAGCAAATCCTTGTTGATTCCCAATAACATCTACCATTTGTCCTTCTTGATCCATATGAATACTTGGTTGAGAAAACTGCGTATTGTACGATGAAATCCATGGGTTGTTGTTATTCGGTGTAGAGTAACCACTGATGTTTAATGCATTGGCGAATGCAGCAATAGCAGTTGTGAAAGCAGTTGTATAATGTAACATATTGGATTTCACATACACATCAAAACATGATCAAGTGGGCGTATAACTTAAGGTTTTAGAGAGAGAAAGAGTTAGAGGTTTGGGAACTTAGTGAGAGAAAATGAAAGTATTATTATGAGCTCCAACTCTACCTTGGGAGGTAGAGAGTATTTATAGTCTTACACAAATCGCCACCTACGGGTGTGGATCGAGGCATACGGTGGGTAAAGACCGTCCGTCCTCCACGGTGTTACTTAACTAAATACAACTTAACAAATAAATAACTACGACTACGAGCTTTTAACGATTACATATACTTTAGGTGACCGACACTTTAATACTTGGATTTACTAAATCCTAACAATCTCCCCTAAGGAGGTCACCTCAAATTACATTGAATACAAGCAGATATTACATTAAGATTGTTCTAGGATTCTTGTTCTGTTCTTTGCCCAAGAGCTCGAGACATTGATTCTTCATTATTGCATGTTTGGATAATCCAAGTGGAGGTCTTTAACCGATCCACGTGATGATGAGTTTTGAGCCGCATTGAGATCATCGCCAACATAAATCTCGACTCTTCCATTGTGGTGTTGGTATTATGTGATGTTGTGACATTTGGACCGACATGCTCACATTACGGATCATGATTTCTTCATCGGAGTAGCGGAAGCTTTAGTTGATTCATGATACTTGCAGCAACAGTAGCGAAGCATGGAGTGAAAATATCGAGTCGTTGATGCACTTATCATGATTTCTTTAGAGATGAATGTGGTGTGAGCATGCGGCTATGGATTGACCGCATCATTCGATCACCGAAACGCCGTACGTACAAGATACAACAGCTAGCAATAAATTGCACGAAAGTGTCTTTGATCACTTCGCTGAATCGAGGTAAACGGCCCACGGTTCCCCTTTGATCAAGACAAGTACCGCTCGTGATCGGGTATAATCAAGAATTTCCTTGATGTGGTTTCGCAATGCTCTAGTTTGTTCTCAAACCGAAACGCCTCAAAGAAGACAACACGGAGTGAGTGAACTAGCGAATTGAGATTCATCGATTGATGAAAATGATTTGAAAACAATCGTGTCGCTCAATATAAATTGTTTTGCAATACAACGAAGGTTTTAATGAAAATCAATTATCAATCATAAACACCTTTTATTTTGAAATATTAGTACACAGTTGATGTGCTAAAGAAAAGAGTTTTAAGCACAACGACCGGTTTTTCAAAGGTATCCGTCAATCCATAACTTTGAACAAGGATTGATTCAAAAGATTAAATCGCCCCATTGTTTACGCTCAATTGTCACATGGTTGATCTATTGGATAGATCTCACATGCCACCCACCAGAGCTTGTTTGATGTTGGCTCGAAGGCTTTCCATCTTCATTGTGAATATGTTTGCATATCACTCGGATGTTCAGCAATACCACAAGGATAATGCGAGGACTCATAAGATATAATCTCTCTTCCACATTGTGTGAAACAAAGAGTCTTCATTGTGGTGTCCTAATGAGATTTATTTGATGATCTCGTGGCTCTAGACTCAATTGTGCATATTTGGATCCTATCTGGGAGACTAGTATAGGGTCTCTTCTTCAATATCAACAAACTCCAAGAGAAAGTCGATAGATAATGTCGGTTCCTTGTGAGAATGAAACAAGTCCTTTTAAGAGGAACTTGAGTAGTTTGAAAGTTTAGTGCGGGCGTCCACCGGGTCCATGACGCCTTGTCTTCAATACCGGTGTTACCTTAGTAAGCACTAGTAGTATATGTATTGAACCCGGTTTACGCCTCTAAGGTTGAATTATTGAGGGCTATTTCTTTTCACCCTTTCATATTCATTTCTTTTCATTCTTCAACCTCTTCATGCTTACCGAGATTTCATAACTAGAACCTTGTTGGGTTTATTCCAAGACTAGCTCTATCTCAATCCGCACTCTTCCCATATTCTCATTTTTCTCCTTTTTTCAACATTCCTAAGGACTCTACACTATCTAGTGGATTGTCCTGGGAAGATCCCTTCGTTCGGCGGATCGTGAGAACAAATACCTAACCTAACCATCCTTATATCACCATACATAAAGTAAATTTGGTCGGTCTATTTGGTATTGTTCATCTACCGTTGGAACCAATTGAAACCATTTGAAAAATCAATCTAGATACTTGTGATATATAATCAAAGCAATTTGTACTGAATTGTTTTGATATTTTTAGAAAAAGAGCTCCCCCTCTACATGTGCATTGTGTATTTGAAATCATTTTGGCACACGGAGGAAAGAGGAAGAATTAAATTCTTTGATTATCATTTTCTAAAAGATATCAACATCACTTCCCTGATCAAATCAAGTAGATAAAGCATATTGAGGAAGGATGAGGTTTTCATAAGTTTGCTCCCTCTTAATATGTGCCTCGAGGTTTGAAAGAGTTTTGCACATATTAGACGAAACCGCACTTAGAGACAAATCAATCACCTTTCAATTCTTTGTGGTTTTAAAGGATGCCCCTCAACATGTGCATGGAAAATTTGAAATCGTTTGGCACATGCGGGAGGAAAGCTTGCTAAACACTTGTGAAACCATTTATCGAATCATCGCTTAAATCCAATTTAAATCACAAATTCTCCCCGATCGCAATTTTCAAATCATTTTAGATTTGTGATCTCTATAGATTTAAATTTATTTTGAAAGCTTTTGAGGGGAGATGTGACTTGCTTATGAAGACATTTAACTGATAAGGATCACTTATGAGACTTTAAACTCCAATAACATGCATGAATATCTTTTGAAAACATGACAAATAACCTTTTGATTTAATTGAAATTATTCTCCCCTCAATCAATGACATAAGTTGTTGATTGAGATCGAGATTTTGACCGATGTCAAGTCCAAGTGAATTTCAAAATTTAGTCCGAGTTATTTTGTTAAACATTGTTTTCATTAGATAGCAAATATTTTTAGGAAGAATTTATAGAAGGAAAATATTTGTGAAAGAAACATTTGTCCTTTTGGTGACAAACATTTGTTTTAGAATCGAGCATGAGATTTGAAACATACGTTAAAGCATGGCTCGTTCTTTCATTAAAAGGGTTATAGACGAAATGACTATAAACCTTTGTTTCACTTTCTCCAATTTTTTAAACATTCGAACAACATCTAAAACCCGTGTCATTCTTTGAATGACAACACAAAATCCGTAGATGATATCGAATGTGGAAAAAAAAAAAAAACATGACAAACTAACAATATTTTGGGATTTTTCAAAATTTTCTAATTTTTATGGATTTTGAAAGTTTTATAATTTTCTATTTGCTTTTGTAGATTTTGAAATTTTGTATTTTGCTTTTGAATAAATATTTACAAGAGATGGATGAAGAAAGACCTTTACTCCTCCTCTTCCTCTTGAAGACGTTTGAGTGTTTCCGTTGAAGACTCTTTAGACCAAGTCGTGGAGGATAAACTCAAAACGTTCTCTAGGAAGAGCTTTGGTGAAGATGTCGCTGGTGGTATTGATCCTCACAAAATAGAGTTCCACCACACCGCTTTCTACTTGCTCCCCGATGAAATGATGTCGAATGTCGATGTGCTTTGCTCTTGAGTGTTGAACGTTGTTGCATGAGAGAGCAATAGCACTTTATTATCACAGTCTGAGAAATTTTGTTGAATTCAAAGCCATAGTCGATAATCGGGATCTAATCCATAGGATTTGAGCACAACAAGATGACATGGCTATGTATTCACCTCTGTAGAGGAAATAGAAGTACTCATTTGTTTCTTTGAAGACCAACTTACAAGCTTATCACCCAAAAACCGAGCACCTCCGGACGCATTTCGACGTGTATCTTGACATCCCGCATGATCGGTGATGACGCACCCTCCGATCAGTCGAAGGACCCCCCTTCGCCTCGATCGAAATACATTACGAAGACCCAAGTCTTTCTTCATAAGTCATTGGTGGTGTAAACCATTCATCATTGACATGGTTACGGTTGGGAATCCGCCACCAAGGCCTATGCCCTTCGGTGTCTTCCTCAAGATGCCAAGACAAATAAGAACCTTAACTTGGTCTTCCCCACATTCCCACTATGTCCTTAGCTTCCCGCCAAGTCCGAGATAGTGGGGACGAAGCCCTAGCGGTTACCATAAATCGGGATGCCCCCATGATCTCCTAAACGTGTGCTAACACTCTCCAAGCTATTTTCATCACCTATAAATAGGTTGGACGAGTCATTTCAATGGTATGTTCACTAAACACAAGATTTCACATACATCATATTATCCATAACTCATATCACATACTTATTCACACGCCGGAGGTGGTTCGCAGGTCGAACCCTGCGCAATCACTTAACGAAGTGTCTACTATTTCTTATTGCAGATTGACTACAAGTTTGGCGCAAGCATATCACCCTCATACCCTTCGATCACCATCAAGGCCTCGGTCGCATTTAATTATTGTACAATTAGTGGCGCCATCCGTGGGACCCGCTACTATTGGTCTCATTATTCCAAACTTACACCGGTCAATCACTCTCACTAGTTTTACGGCATGACTCAAGGAAGAGAAGATACACCTCCACCGGTTTCTCGACCTTGACACCAATTCCATCAACGATCCTAACAACCTTCCCAACATAACCGCATCCACTTTTACCATACGATCTCACCCCGAATAACCCTCAACAACCATGCTTCAACCTCGCCTAACCACGAACCAAGAATTAGTCCGGCATTTGTTGAAGCTAACATCAAGCATTAGAATCTTTACTAAGAGCTCAAGGAGGCAAGCTCGGAACGTGGAGATGCGAAGGGAGTTAGAATACTCAGCGATGAGTATGACGAAGAGTTGAAATGGAGACTAGGCCCTTGGCTCCCGGGACTACTCGCAGTGCTAAGGATAGGGTCTCCGAGCGTTGAAGGCCCAGCGGAAGGTCGGTTGTTTTCAAGACGTTCACGGGAGGCTCGACTAGGTGGGAAGGCACGATAGAAGGCTCCAATGGAAGGAGTCACCGAAGGGAGGCTACGGAGGTTAATCTACCACCACTCTTGGCGGCTCATCCGGGAAGAACGGGCGGGGTTCCACTGCGGCCTTCTCACGCATCCGGCGAGAAGGCGATCCACCTCAAATGAACGGGAGGAAATCTTCCTCCTCATGGTATGTACCCTCCTTTCGTGCTCAATCTACCCTCAAGGGGTTTATCCCCACCCAACAGGCAGGTTAGTAACCCCGCTTCACTCAACTATACGGAAGTATGCCCTACGGACAACCTATGGTATACCCTTCGTATCCCGTAGGAAGTCACCCACCTTTATACCTACCGCTTACCCTCAATATGTCAACCAAAACCCCGTTGGATTACCTCCAAATCATAACCCGCATAATGTCAGTCCCTACCTACATGCCACCTTATAATCGCCTTTATTCGAGCCCATGGGCTCCACAACACCCTTCGTAAGATGGATGAAGACTACCCTTTACCCGATGGGTTGAAAATGCCAAGCATATTGGTACCTACGATGGGAAAGGAGATC
>CM040238.1:217628432-217656579 GCA_022545495.1 Chrysanthemum lavandulifolium
GATGCCATCATGTTAATGCCCAAGTTTGCATCTACTCAAACATATGCCGAGCAACAAAGAAAAGCTATTTGAAATGGCTAAGACCTTTGAATGAAAATTGCTCGCCGATTCATGAAAAAGCTTCCCGAGAAGCTTGAGATCCCAGAAAATTTCTTCTTCCTTGTGTTTTCCCGGGATGATTGAATGCTTTGCCCTTGTCGATCTTGGTGCAAGCATCAACTGATGCCTTACTCGGGTGGAAGAAACTGTCTCTTCCGAACTTATTCCCACCGCATGACTCTTGAGCTTGCGATCGATCTATCTCGTCGTCCTCTTGGCATCGCCGAGGATGTATTTGTCAAAGTAGGAAAGTTCCACTTCCCACCGACTTTGTGGTCGTTGATTTCGATGTCGATCCTCGAGTTCCCCTCATTGTCATGGGATTTCGAGGACGGGCCGTGCTCTTATCGATGTATTTGAGCAAGAGATCACTCTCCGTGCGGGTAATGAAGTCATACCTTTAACCTCGATCGACTTCGAGGTACCTCAAACTATGACACCGAATCAATTAATCGAGTCGATTTAATTGACATTGCTTCGAGGAGTACTCTCAAGAGTTTCTTGGTTATCTTCATAATTCGTGAGTGGAAATTCCAATTCCACCACATCTTCTCAACCTATCATTGCCGACTCTTCCCCTCTCTCACTCCGCTTGAGGAGGCGACTTCCTTCCGGAAGAGATCGATGAGTTTCGGTTATCGATGAATCAATTCACTGAATTGATGGTGTGTATGATCGGAGGGGATATTCTCTATCTTGAGCAATTGCTTAATGAAGATCCATTACCTTCACCCTCCGAAGAGATCAAAATTGAGGAAATCAAATCGGTGCAATCTTCCACCGATGAATTTCCCGAGGTTGAACTTAAGGACCTACCTCCTCATCTAGAGTATGCATTCTTGGAGGGTAATGATAAATTACCCGTCATAATTGCTAAAACTTGATCGAGGAGGAGAAAACCGCCTCATAAAGGTCTTGAAGTCACACAAGCAAGCAATTGCTTGAAACTCTCGATATTAAGGGTATCAACCCCGAGTTTTGCACTCACAAAATCTTAATGGAGGATGACTTCAAGCCGCAATTCAAAGTCGTAGAAGAGTGAATCCTAAGATTCATGAGGTTATCAAACAAGAAGTTCTCAAACTTCTTGATGCCATTCTGATTTACCCGATCTCCGATAGTCCTCGGGTTAGCCCGATTCATTGCGCTCCAAAAAGGGTGGCATTATTGTTGTCACGAATGAAGAAAACGAGTTGATTCCGACTCGATTGGTTACGGGATGGCGTGTGTATTGACTACCAAAAGTTAAACGAAGCCACCCAGAAGACCATTTTCCTCTACCCTTCATGGACCGATGCTTGAGAGATTAGCGAGGAACGAGTACTATTGTTTCCTTGATGGTTTTCGTTACTTTCAGATCCCCATTGATCCGCCGGATCAAGAAAAACCACATTCACCGCCCATACGGACGCTTGCCTATAGACGATGCCTTTTGGCTTATGTAATGCTCCGCACGCTCCAACGTTGTATGATGGCCATTTTCCACGACATGATCGGGAAACTATGGAGGTGTTTATGGATGACTTCTCATCATTGGGGACTCGTTTATACTTGTCTCTCCCACTTAGACAAAATGCTTAAACGGTGTGAAGACACCAATCTATGTCTAAACCGGGAGAAGAGCCACTTTATGGTCAAAGAAGGCATAGTCCTTGGCCATAAGATTTCCAAGAATGGGATTGAGGTAGATAGAGCCAAAGTTGATGTTATCGCTAAACTACCTCACCCTACTACCGTCAAAGGTATTAGAGTTTTCTAGGTCATGCCGGGTTTTATCGAGATTTATTCAAGATTTCTAAAATCGCCTACCAATGACCCATCTTCTCGAAAAGATGCTCCTTTATCTTTTCTCCGAGTGCATCAAGCTTTGAAACACTTAAGAAAAGCTTACTAAGCACCCATTCTAGTTGCCCCGATCGGGATTTACCCTTTGAGCTCATGTGCGATGCAAGTGATTTTGCAATCGGTGCGGTCTTGGGGCAACGAAAACCAAGCATTTCCAACCGATCCACTACGCGAGCAAAACGGTGATCAAGTTTCGGACCCACTACACCACTACGTAAAAAGAACTATTAGTCATGGTGTATGCGTTGAGAAGTTTCGCCATATCTTATCTTGACAAAATGCGTGGTATACGGATCACTCTAAGACTCAAATATCTCTTTGCAAAACAAGATGCAAAGCGAGATTGCTCCGCTGGGTTCTCCTCCTACAAGAATTTGATATCATCATCCGTGATAAAAAGGAGCCGAGAACCCGTCACGACCACCGTCCCGATTAGAGAACCCTCATCAAAATGTGTTTGAAAAAGGAGATTAATGAAACATTTCCTCTCAAACACTCAATGTGGTTTCTTTTCGCGAGATTCTTCTACCCCATGGTTTGCCGACTTTGCAAACTACCATGCGGGTAACTTTGTTGTGAAAGGGATGTCGCCCCAACGTAAAAACAAATTCTTTAAGGATGTGAAACATTATTTCGGGACGCACCCTACTTGTTTAAAATCATGCGGATCAAGTCATCAGCGATGTGTATGGTCGAAGCTATTGACATTCTCAAAGCTTGCCATTCGACCCACTGGGGACATCATAGCCCCAACTACACCGCCAAGAAGGTGTTTGATTCGGTTTCTATTGGCCCACGATCTATAAGGATGCCCATGAATTCGCAAAACCTCGTGATGCTTGTCAACGCCACGGAATATCTCACAAAGGAATGAAATGCCTCAAAACGCCATTCAAGTGTGCAGATTTTTTGACATACGGGGCATTGACTTTATGGGGCCATTTCCTTCTTCTCACGGAAATAAGTACATACCGTGGTCGCTGACTACTTGTCAAATGGGTTGAAGCTAAAGCTTTACCCACCAACGATGCCCGAGTTGTAGTGAAATTCTTGAAATCCTTATTTGCTAGGTTTGGAACTCCACGAGCCATCATCGCTGATCGTGGTACGCATTTCAGAATGACCAATTTGCAAGAGTCATGCAAAAGTATGGTGTAACTCACCGCACTCTCATCGCGATCACCCACAAACAAGTGGGCAAGTGGAAGTTTCTAACCGGGATCAAAGAATTTTGAGAGACGGTTGGTGAAAACCGTGCCTCTTGGTCTGGATAGGTTAGATGACGCACTGGGCCTTCCGTGACAAACCTCACAAAACACCCATCGGGTGCACTCCATACAAGTCGGTGTACGGAAGGCGTGTCATCTTCCGGTTGAGCTCGAGCACAAGGCATACCGGGCCTTGAAGCATGCTAACTTTGATATTCGTGACAACAAGATCATAGGAAAGTTCAAATGAATGAATTAAATGAACTCCGTGATCAAGCTTACGAGAACTCTTTGATCTATAAACATAAGACAAAGAAGATTCATGACTCAAAATCAAAAACCGCTTTCAACGCTGGTGATCGAGTCCTTCTTTTCAATTCAAGATTGAAGATTTTCTCGAAAGCTCAAATCACCGGTCTCGGTCCATTTACTATCGCTAAGGTTTATCCTTATGGTACCATTGAGTTATCTCAACCCGATGGTCCTAATTTCAAAGTGAATGGTCATCGAGTGAAGCATTATTTTGGAGAGGACATTCCATCCATGGTTGTCCCTGATCTTCAAACTTTCCCCATGAACCAATGAATCCGGATCGAGTCAAGCTAGCGACTCGGGAATCAAAAACAAGAGCATGCCATATGGGTTTTCACCCATATTTCTGCTTTTCTCACCCTTTCTACCACCCTAGTGTGGGGGTTGCCACATGTTTCAAAAAAAAAAAAAAAAAAAAAAAAAAATCTTCTTTCTAAATAATGGCCGTAGTATTTCCTTTACGTTCTTTTGTTTCAGATAACCGCTGGGTACTTTGAATATTGAGGGCAATATTCATCTCTAGTGCGGGGGATTCTCACGAATTTTATCATGTAAATATACCGCCTAATCCCCGCTTTGGCCAAAAAATTTTTTTTGGAGTAAGTGTTTTACACTTTCTCATTTGGTTATCGTCCGCCTTTGTCTCAGAAGACAAAAGGATTGGCTAATCCAGGAGCAAACGGCTCTTGGTAAAGATGTATCAAATCCGCTTATATGGCTTGCAATTTGCCCAAAATTGTATGGTATTCACCACCATATCCTAAAAAGTGAAGAGTTGGCTAGCCCGCAAGATTATGGCTTGGGTAAAGGCGTTGGAAAATCCATAATTGGTAATCACCACCAAAGATAATGTTGATAATTTATCTAAGAGTTGGCTAGTCCGTAAGGGTACGGCTTCGTAAAGAAAAATCAAATCCGTTGGAAGTGGTTTGCTCAAAATCACATGGTTATCGGTGTACCATGGTTCTTAACAAAATTTGATCTCAAGAAACCGCTGTTCTCTCTCACGCAAGCGTAAAAAAACTTAAAACCGCTTAGGCACGAAATCAATGAAGATCCGGGGAGTATAGTGTTTCCCAAGGTCGTTATGTCCCAATGAGCTATGCAAAGGATTATCAAACGATAAGGGTCGCGAGATCCGAATCGAAAAGGAGATTTGGAATTATTATAACTACGGAAAAAGGATATAAACTACAAGGGCTAAAATGAAAATTAAAGGAAATTAAAAGATAAAATCTATTAAATAAACGCTATCACTATATTTAAAATGATGAACGTTTAAAACTTAAAACTTACGCTTAAAATAAAATCTACGTAAACGCACAAATAAAAACGTGAAAATTACACAAGATAAATCCTAAAATATGAAAAATACATTTTACAATCCTAATGATAAAAGAAAATTTATAGAAAAGAAAATTATTTTATAACTATTTATCTAATTATTATTAATTAAAACTATTTTTAACTAATTAATAATAACCTAAAATGAAAGAAAATAGGAAATAAAGCTTGAAAAATAAAATTAAGATTTAGAAAAGTTTAAAATAACATAAAAGACTTTTCAAAACTATTTTTGTAATTTTCGATTAATATTCTATTTTCTATGAATTTAAATCTATTAAAACTACTTAAATTATTTAAAATACAATTTTAACTAAGAAAAATATGGAAAAATACTTTTTGGCTTTTTATATTTATCTAAACTTAATAAAATGAAAAATTATTTTTTGGAACTTTTTCTCAATTAATTGCAATTAAAGCTAATTTAAAATGATTAAAACCGATTTTAATTAATAAAATACCAAATAGTGTCTCGAAAATTATGAAAATTGCAGGAAATCCTAAAATATTATTCTAGTTCTAGGAAAATACAAAACATGGGCTTATGTGGAGATTATGAGGGTCGCTATGTAAATGGAGATGGAATAAGACTTATAAATAAGCTATAAAGCACTATGCTTAACCAACTAACTATATAAGCTAAAGCATGCTAAAACTACTCTAACTTAACCAATTACATCTACTCCTAACCACTAATGAGTATTTAACCAAAGGATTTAAGCTAACTGCAACATAAGCCAAAACACGAATTGACCCCTACTGAATAAGCACTAGCAACTGCTTATCCTAAAAGCTACAGAGGAAACCAGATATGTGGATCTCAAGTCTACCAACCAAGGAACAAATGTGCCAAGTTACGCCATGATGACAAGTATTGAGCAAGATAAAAGCAAAAACAAAAGTGGCTAATAAGGCTAGGGGTCACCGATCGTGATGTAAACAGAAGCGTGTACCATGTTTGAGCTTTTCTAATCGCTTATTCAATAAGCTAACATGAAAACAAAAGTTGAGATATCAACACCACCGGCAGAGCATTTTCCAAAATTACATCTAAAGAGGATAAGTAATGAGGAAGTTATTAATCAAACAAAAAGTGGCTAAATGGTACGAGATCACGATGCACAAGAAATGATAATGTGTCCTAACTTTGAGCTTATTTAACTACTTATCGATAATCTATAGCCAAAATGAAACAAGGTCTTGAAGACCACCTAGAATACTACAAGTAGACCAAAATTTAGACCCTAACTAGCTCTAATGAACCCTAAGCATCGATCGCAAGATCTGTGAAAATTGAATCGATATGGATTTTGACTTCTTAAAACAAGAACTCATTTTGACTTATCCGAGATTCAAATGCAAATTTAAGCCTCGAGAGGATAAATGATGATGCAATGACACTATAACAAGTTGGTTTAACAAGTTCTAAACCTATGGGAAGACTTCAAATCCGATTTTAACAGAAAGGAAACAAGAGCAAAGGAAATTAAATGTTGACTAATGATACATACAAGTATAAATCAATGATGATATGAATTTAAGCAACTAAGGCAAACCTAATGAAGTCGAGCTAGTCTATTACTTTGACCTCTAAAGCGCTTATTAAAGCAATCCAAACACCCTTTAAGATTCATGAAAATGTATTAAACCACTAATCTAGATGAAAGCTAACCACAAGTAATTCCAACTTACTAATTAACACATGATTAAGCTATGAAATGATTGGAACCATAAAATCAACCCATACCAATTTGACTCTCAAATTTGACAAAAGTTTGACTATTGTTGACTTTTGCTTAAAACTGAAAATGAGAACAGATGAAAACAAGAATAAGCTCTCATAAGCTTTAACAAACTTACTTGAGCTTATTTGAGCAGTGAGAAAACTTTTGAGACAAGATTAATCCAACATTGAATAAAAGCTCATATGACAAGGAAATGTAAAATTGCATTAATTGAAAAGTGTTTACAAAACTGAAATTACAAATTAATTAACTACTGGAGATATAGAATGACAGGACAATAAAAGATCAAAACTCCTCTAAATACATGAGGAATTGGACTAGAACTAGAAAAAAAACTAAAACCGACTAAAAAGACTACCGCCTAAACCGCTTCTTCCTTCTCTTTATAGCTCCAAGCTTTCTCTCAACTCTCTAAGAAAATCCCACCATTAATATTGACCTTTGGATTAATGAAAATGATCTTGGCCGCTTAAGGCTTTTGGCGCCAAAATTGATTTAACAAATTGTAGCTTGAGATTGAGTGGAGTGGGTGAAGCAATGAGTGTATCTTGGATTGTAGTTGAGGGTGGAGGATAAGGTGGAAAAAGTGAGTGGAGGAGGGGGGGTCAGTGGCTTTGGTGGTTTTTGTGATGATGGAGGTGCTACCCGTGAGGAGTAGGGAAATGGATAGTCAAAATAGGTTGACCGTAATATTAAGAGGGTGGGTCGGGTTGGTTTATTGGACGGGTTGGGAGTTGGTTCGGGCTTGGGTGTTGGGCTTGGACTTTAGGTAGATAATGATTTAGGACTAGAATGGTATTGTTTAGTATTTAAGGACTAAATGCGCCAAGACCGAAATTCCAGGGACCATTCGTGTAACTTCCGCCAATGTAATCTAAGGCTACAATTGACATTTTCCAAAATCCAAGGACCAAACTCAGAAATCTCAAGTAATACAAGGACCGTGATATGCCAAAATTGAAACTCCTGGGACTAAACTTGTAATTTCTCAAAACTTTTGATATTTTTCACCAAAGGACTAAATTTGACAACTTATGATTTAAAAAGGACCTTTGGTGATTTTTCTTTGAAATTTGGCTCGTGGACTATTTTTGACAATTTTTGAAACTGGGGACTAAAACCGCAATTTTGCAAATTTGATATGTTTTTCATCCGATTTTGATATTTTTGCATTTAAAACACATAAAACACTCGATTTGTGATATTTTGATCATTTTGATGTGTTTCGAGTGTTTTCGGATGAATTTGCGCTTATTTTGTACAAAAATGATGAGTATTTAGACACTCATCAATCCCCCACATCGAGATATTGCTAGTCCCTAGCAATGATTTGAGAAAACTTAATGGATTTTAAACTCTTTACCAAAAGCCATCACTTCCGGAGTAGCCAAATGTTTCAGTTCAAGTAAGAACCATGGTACACCGATAACCATGTGATTTTGAGCAAACCACCGCCTTCCAACGGATTTGATTTGTCTTTACCGTGGCCGCACCTTCCGGACTAGCCAACTCTTAGATAAATTAATGTAATTATCTTTGGTGAGCCGATTACCAATTATGGTTTTTCCATCGCCTTTACCACAAGCCATAATCTTGCGGGCTAGCCAACTCTTCACTTTTTAGGATATGCGAAATGAATACCATACAATTTTGGGCAAATTGCAAGCCATATAAACGGATTTGATATATCTTTACCAAGAGCCGCTTGCTCTCGGATTAGCCAATCCTTTAGTTTATCAAACATGGCGGATCGATAACCAATCCGAGTAAGTGCAGAACACTTACTCCAAAAAATTTTGGCCAAAACGGGAATCGGGTAAATAATATATGAAATTCGTGAGAATTCCCCCACACTTAGAAATGAATATTGCCCTCAATATTCAAAGCACCGGCGGTTATGCCGAAACAAAGAACGAAAAGGAAATACTACTACCATTATTTAGAAAGTTTTTTTTTTTTTTTTTTTTTTGGGCATTACCCCCACACTTAGGTGGTAGAAAGGGGTAAGAAGATGTAAATACGGGTGAAAACCCATATGGTGCGTAAGCATTTTTGATTTCGAGTCGCTAGCTTGACTCGACCCCGCATTCATTGGTTCATGGGAAGCAAGTGGAATAGACAATCTCCATCTGACTTTCATTCAAGATGTTCGACAAACATCCTCAAGCACGAAAGTTCCACACCGATGAGATACGTATGCACCCGGCTCAAAAATGATAAGTGAAAATGCCGGGTCAAAGATAGTGTCCTCACTCCCGAAGGAGTGAAGAAGAGAGGAAGTCACCGAGTAGTGAAGAAAAGAAGGAGAATCATGATAACAATCATGAATAGATCTTCTTCCTCGGGATTAAGTGCAGCTTGCACTTATTTGGATTTTATTGGTAGAGCTCTTTGGGTTGGAAGGCATCTCGGTGGGAGGGTGGAAGATTTGTCATAACTATGCAATTGAGATTCTCTCCCGATCATGATTTTTGCTATCCAAACAATCATACTCCAATGGAGATATGATATGAGAAAGTTCACCGGAGAACTCCTCACGAAGAGAGTTATTCACATGATGAATTTGTGAACTCTTGTTCCATTGTGGGTTCATCACTATCCCTCATCCGAGTATCAAAGAGTGGATTCTCGAACTTGAAGTGAATTCAGAGTTGAATTCAAATAGAGGATTAGTGAAAGTAGCTTTGAATGTTTCGGAACAAAATGATCAACATTCTCTATCGATTGTTAGGTAAGAAGTGAGTTAACGATCATTATCAATGAGACTTTCGCCTCTCAAATCGGCTCAAATCAAAGAGTGGATTGATGCGAGTGAGTTCACCGGAGAACTCCTCAAGAAGGGGATCGCATCGACATGGAAGTGATGCCTCAACGCACTCGATGTTCCATAGGAAGCACAATCGCCGCTAAGATCGTAGAAAGTTTCAAAATGATCTTGAGAACACTCAAGAGGGAAAGGGATATCACATGATGATCGAATTCCCCTGTGACTCTCTCTGGATTGGAATAAGGTCCTCAACACTAGACGATTCCATTTCTCGAATAGTGCTAAGCTCATCCCCCATGTTTGTAGAGTGAGTGGAATATCGTGTGATAACAACAGATCGAGGAGATTAGATGGACTAGCATACATATGTTTTATACTTTCCATTTGTTCTTCTCGCTAGTAATTCCATCATAGTCTTTTCTCCCGATGGATCATGGAAGGGTCTCAACCGATGAACTTGATGAACTCGTTATAAAATTGTAAGATATCAAGGATATCTTCATCATCATCGCCATCGTGAATGAAACGGAATCGAGAGCTAGATTTGGCCGCTTTTCTTTTGCAATTGATTCCTCAATGATTGTTCAAAGGCAATTTGGGAATCTAATTTAGCGACCGCTTCACCTAACAATTCTTCCATGGATTTTGGATTATCTTGGGAGTGTTTACATTCCTTCAAATCTTTCACTAAATCCAAAAGATTAAGGAGAAGATTTTGAGGAAGTGGGTCAGCCGGTAATCAGAGGTTGGTCATGATATGAAGAGCCGTAATCGTTACAAGGAAATGGGTTCCTGCTTGACAATCCGGCTAGAGTGAGGACCTCCACAATACTCACAACAAGACAATGATGCGGCCGCAGCTGTATGTGTTGTAGTCATAATTGGTATCGTGAACCCGCTCATAGACAAGCGTGTTTCCGATTGACAATCGAATCGGAGTGAACCACCACAAGACTCACAACAAGAAATCACGAGTCTCACAGTGGTAGCCGATGGAATAAATCGGCTTGTGTTATGGTAAGAATAGGGATCTTGGTTATAATGCACCTGCTTCCCGACTCCACCATGCCACAACTAGGGCAATTGCCACCATTATAAGGACCACCACACCATTGACAACCAAGAGGGTGAGGATAAGACATAGAAAGAATCAAATGATTTTAGAGGGTAAGAAATGAAGAATCAAATATGTGAGAGGGTAAAGATGGATATTTTTGGATTTTTGGATAAACATTTTGTAAAAACAAAGGAGGAAAATCTTTTTGGGTTTTTGAAAAAGAAAATATAAACACATACAGATGGTATAAACAAAGAGTGAGTATTCAAATAACTAACTGCTAGACGAAGATAATCAAAGACACCCCTCAAGTGGCGCCAAAAATTTGATCTCACAGAAACCGCTAAGCTCTCTCACGCAAGCGTAAAAAAACTTAAACCGCTTAGGCACGAAATCAATGAAGATCCGGGAGTATAGTGTTTCCCGGTCGTTATGTCCCAAATGAGCTATGCAAAGGATTATCAAACGATAGTGTCGCGTAGATCCGAATCTGAAGGAGATTTGGAATTATTATAACTACGAAAAAGGATATAAACTACAAGGGCTAAAATGAAAATTAAAGGAAATTAAAAGATAAAATCTATTAAATAAACGCTATCACTATATTTAAAATGATGAACGTTTAAAACTTAAAACTTACGCTTAAAATAAAATCTACGTAAACGCATAAATAAAAACGTGAAAATTACACAAGATAAATCCTAAAAATATGAAAATACATTTTACAATCCTAATGATAAAATAAAATTTATAGAAAAGAAAATTATTTTATAACTATTTATCTAATTATTATTAATTAAAAACTATTTTTAACTAATTAATAATAACCTAAAATGAAAGAAAATAGGAAATAAAGCTTGAAAAATAAAATTAAGATTTAGAAAAGTTTAAAATAACATAAAAGACTTTTCAAAACTATTTTTGTAATTTTCAGATTAATATTCTATTTTCTATGAATTTAAATCTATTAAAAACTACTTAAATTATTTAAAAATACAATTTTAACTAAGAAAAATATGGAAAAATACTTTTTTGGCTTTTTATATTTATCTAAACTTAATAAAATGAAAAATTATTTTTTTGGAACTTTTTCTCAATTAATTGCAATTAAAGCTAATTTAAAATGATTAAAACCGATTTTAATTAATAAAATACCAAATAGTGTCCGAAAATTATGAAAATTGCAGGAAATCCTAAAATATTATTCTAGTTCTAGGAAAATACAAAACACAGGGCTTATGTGGAGATTATGAGGGCTGCTATGTAAATGGAGATGGAATAAGCACTTATAAATAAGCTATAAAGCACTACAGCTAACCAACTAACTATATAAGCTAAAGCATGCTAAACTACTCTAACTTAACCAATTACATCTACTCCTAACCACTAATGAGTATTTAACCATGATTTAAGCTAATCTGACATAAGCCAAACACTAATTGACCCCTCATCGAATAAGCACTAGCAACCGCTTATCCTAAAAGCTACAGAGGAAACCAGATATGTGGATCTCAAGTCTACCAACCAAGGAACAAATGTGCCAAGTTACAGCTACAGATGACAAGTATTGAGCAAGATAAAAGCAAAAACAAAAGTGGCTAATAAGGCTAGGGGCTGCTGATCAGGACAGAAACAGGAAGCAGGTACCATGTTTGAGCTTTTCTAACTGCTTATTCAATAAGCTAACATGAAAAACAAAAGTTGAGATATCAACACCACCTGGCAGAGAGCATTTTTCCAAAATTACATCTAAAGAGGATAAGTAATGAGGAAGTTATTAATCAAACAAAAAGTGGCTAAATGGCATGAGACTGCTGATGCACAGTAAACAGATAACAGGTCCTAACTTTGAGCTTATTTAACTACTTATCAGATAATCTATAGCCAAAAACAGAAACAAGGTCTTGAAGACCACCTAGAATACTACAAGTAGACCAAAATTTAGACCCTAACTAGCTCTAATGAACCCTAAGCATCGATCGCAAGATCTCGGAAAAATCGAATCGATATGGATTTTGACTTCTTAAAACAAGAACTCATTTTGACTTATCCGAGATTCAAATGCAAATTTAAGCCCGAGAGGGATAAATGATGATGCAATGACACTATAACAAGTTGGTTTAACAAGTTCTAAACCTATGGGAAGACTTCACCGATTTTAACAGAAAGGAAACAAGAGCGGTGGAAATTAAATGTTGACTAATGATACATACAAGTATAAATCAATGATGATATGAATTTAAGCAACTAAGGCAAACCTAATGAAGTCGAAGCTAGTCTATTACTTTGACCTCTAAAGCGCTTATTAAAGCAATCCAAACACCCTTTAAGATTCATGAAAATGTATTAAACCACTAATCTAGATGAAAGCTAACCACAAGTAATTCCAACTTACTAATTAACACATGATTAAGCTATGAAACAGATTGGAACCATAAAATCAACCCATACCAATTTGACTCTCAAATTTGACAAAAGTTTGACTATTGTTGACTTTTGCTTAAACCTAAAATGAGAATGATGAAAACAAGAATAAGCTCTCATAAGCTTTAACAAACTTACTTGAGCTTATTTGAGCAAAGAGAAACTTTTGAGACAAGATTAATCCAACATTGAATAAAAGCTCATATGACAAGGAAATGTAAAATTGCATTAATTGAAAAGTGTTTACAAAACCGAAATTACAAATTAATTAACTATCGGAGATATAGAATGACAGACAATAAAAGATCAAAACTCTCTAAATACATGAGGAATCGACTAGAACTAGAAAAAAACTAAAACCGACTAAAAGACTACCGCTTCTAAACCGCTTCTTCCTTCTCTTTATAGCTCCAAGCTTTCTCTCAACTCTCTAAGAAAATCCCACCATTAATATTGACCTTTGGATTAATGAAAATGATCTTGGCCGCTTAAGGCTTTTTGGCGCAAAAATTGGATTTAATTTGTAGCTTGAGATTGAGTGGAGTGGGTGAAGCAATGAGTGTATCTTGATTGTAGTTGAGGGTGGAGTGATAAGGTGGAAAAAGTGAGCTGGAGGAGGGGTTGCGGGGCTTCGGCGGTGGTTTTTGTGATGATGGAGGCGCTACCACAGTAGGAGAGGAAATGGATAGTCAAAATAGGTTGACCGTAATATTAAAGAGGGTGGGTCGGGTTGGTTTATTGACGGGTTGGGAGTTGGTTTGGGCTTTGGGTGTTGGGCTTGGACTTTAGGTAGATAATGATTTAGGAATTTAGTCCTTTGGTGGAAAATCTAAAAGTTTTGAGAAAATTACAATTTAGTCCCTGAAAATCCAAAATGGTCAAAATTAGTCCTTGGAAATTTTTAAAAGTGTCAAACTAGACCTTGGACTATTAAATATTGGCAAAACCAACCCTTTGACTCACCTTCATAATTTTCATGATTGGTCCCTTGAATTTCAAATGTTTCACAAATGGTCCTTGGTGTTATTATCTAAACAAACCATCCGGACCCTAGTATTTTAACCCAAGCCCAATCACAAACCCCTGGCCCAAATCCCTTTACCCGGTCTTGACCCGAAACAAAATCACCCGCCCAATTTAAATAATAGAAAAACAGGTCACGGGTTCCCTCTACTACTTCTCCATCATCACCATTGCCTGCCCCTAGCCTGCAACTCCCCCACGCTCACCTTCCATCATCACTCCTGCCTCCACCTCGCTCCAAGGATCATTAAATGCGCCCCATACCTACCCTGCCCACCTCCAGCTGTTAAAAAAGGATTTGGCGCCAAAACTCTTTAAACGGCCAAGATTGATTTTATACATCCAAGGGTCAGTATTCTTGGTGGGATATGTCCAGAAAGATGAGAGAAGTGCCTTGGAGCTTATAAGAGGCCAAGTGGAAGCATAAAGACATAGTTAGTTTTTAGTTATTTTACAATGTATGTCGAAATTTTAATTACCATGTCCTAAATAGTTTAAATTTGTATTTCTAAGTTTATGTGTATCCTATAACAGTTTCCAAGTGTAATTCAACTTGTTTTAAACATCCATTTTAGTTCAAGGCAAATCTCATTATGATGTGTTAACTGTTGAAGTTTTAAAATTTCAAACTCATGTGTCAAAGCTTTTAGCAGCTCAAGTTAATCTCAAACAAGCTCATAAAAGCTCATCATAGCTTTCTATAAGCTTGTCATTAAGTTTCAAGCACTTTTGGACCTTGGTCAACAAAAGTCAATACGGTACAAAATGATGCGCAGACGTAAGATGGGTTGATTCGAGACATGAGCATGGGTTGAAATGGAAGCTATTGGATTGGTTTGATAGGATAGTGGTACTTGTTTCATCGATTTGCTAGCCATAGTGGCTTGGGACAAATTGTAAGTGGTTTTAAAGCTTCTTAGCCAAATCAGTTTTTGTAAGTCTAAATTTGTTAAAACTTGTTCAAAAAGCGATAATGAAGTCATATTAAAGTAGTTTGATCATAAATAAAGGTTGGTTCTGTGTTTGGATCTGTTTTAGCTCAAATCAGTAACATAAAGTAGTGTTTGGCTTAGCTGATTTATCTGTGTTAGAGAGTAGTTAATCAGTGTAGAGTAGATGATACTTGTTTAGGTAAGTAATTGGAAGATAATTGAGGTCTTTGTTTTAGCAGTTTACTCAATATAGTCAAAATCATTTGAAATCTGCTCTAGTTTTTGAATCTGTCAATATCAGTTGGTGATATAGCTTGCAAATTGGTTTGAAGCGGTATATCTAGCTTTTGGTAATCAAACTTAGTGCTTAAACATCAAAATCAGTTCATTATTATTGATCAAATCTCGGTTTGGTCAAAGTTTGTGAGTGTTCTTCAAAAGTCAAAATTCATCACACAATGTTTTGTACCAAATTTGTGAATCAAATCTCGAGTCATATCTTGGTTTTAGTGTTTGAAACTTTGGATTTCACAATTTCAACTGGTCTAGTTCGATATTCACTTTTGCTTAAACTGGTTCATCAAATTAAGCTTCAAATAAGCTCATTTTTCAGCCAATCGCCTGCGCCAAAAGTCGATGAATCTTGACTTTTTCTCGAAAGTGCAACTAGTGCACGCGTGCTCTCAAGAGCTTAGCAAGGTCTGGTTTTGGTGAAAGTGTAGGCGGCGGTGTTTAGTAGGACTGCATAAGTGGTCTTGTGGATTTGCTTATTAATTAAGTCAGGTGCATAAGCTCAAACAGTGGTCCCGAGCCACTGTTTGGTTCATATATGAGCTTAGCATAATCATAGGTTCTGAGCTTGTAGTTTGTTAGAGTAGTAATAATCAGTTGTAACTAGCTTATTTCAAGACTCTTGAGCTTCAGAATTGTTTGGATAGCTTAGTAGCTTATTTGCTTATTTTCTAGCTTATTTCAATATCAGTTACAGTGACTCATTAATCTCATACATAAGCTGCTTGTTTTCCAATTTTCATAGATTCATAACCTCATTTTAGAATTTTCCTGAAGATTTCATAATTTTGGTCAACTTTAGCTATTTTTCTCAATTTAAATAGATTTTAATCAATTTTAATTAGCCTTTAATATAAAAATTCGAAAAGGTTCCAAAAATAATTTTTCAATTTTGTTAAGTTTAGATAAATATAAGAAGTGAAAAAGTAATTTTCCAGATTTTTCATAGTTTATTTGGTAATTTTAGTAATTTAATTAGTTTTTAATAGTTTAAAATCCATAAAAATAGAAAAATAACCGTAAAAATACAAAATAGTTTTGAAAATTCTAGTTTGATATTTTAGACCTTTCCATTTCATAATTTTATTTTCTAGCTTTGTTTCCTAATTTCTTGCATTTTGGTTAATTATTAAATAGTTAAAATTAGTTTTTAATTAATAATAATTAGATAATTAGTGATAAAATAGTTTTCTTTTTCTAAAAATTTTCTTTTATCATTAGGATTGTAAAAATATCATTTTCATATTTTTAGGGTTAATATTGATTTAGTTTCACCTTTTAATTTGTACGTCGCGTAGATTTTAATTTCAATTTTATAAAACATAAAAACAAAAACATCATTTTAATTCTAGTGATAGCGTTTATTTAATAGATTTTATCTTTTAATCTTCTTTAATTTGCATTTAAGCCGTTGTAATTTGTTGGCTTTTTCCGTAGTTATAATCATAACCAATATCCTTTTCCGCTCAAACTCCTCGATCATCGTGACGTTTGATAAATCATTGCATAGCTCATTGACATAACGACCGGGAAACATTGTACTCCTCGGATCTTCATTGATTTCGTGCTTAAGCTGTTTTAAGTTTTCTTACGCTTGCGTGAAAGAACTTGACGGTTTTACATACGCATCAATAATCCTAAGAGGATGTATTCCATTGCAAGTTCATCACCTTCATAGTGTAGAAGTTACAGAGGATTTAAATCTGCAATGATAGCAATGTTGGTTTGTTCATCTCTTGGTGGAACAGCGGTTGGATCTCCGGCACAATGACAAAGAGGCATCTCAAATGGACCTTCCAAGATAACCTTCTTTAAGAACTTTCCATGTGGCTTCTTTAGATCACAAAACCTAAAGAACCTTATCACCCATTGATCGTAGTTTCTGGAGTGAGCATTGAGGTCTATCAAGTGATCCACTTCATGAATTCATTGTTGGTCGCTTAAAGCTTCACATCTTTGCAAACCAAGTGGGTTCCTTCATAGTGGTCCGTGATGGATGTTGATTGAAATCGGTTGTGTAGGGTTGAACTTGAAGGCTTGGTGGTGTTTGAACCATTTGTGGAGGTGGAATTGCACCCATTTGTGGAGTATGTTCTTGGTTAAATTGTTGTTGATAAATTGCTTGTTGTTGATTCCATTGTTGATGTTGTGGAGTTAATTGTTGTTGTTGTTGATGATTATAAGTGTGAGGAAATAGTTAGAGTATGGTGGTTGAGACATGTTGATGAACTTGTGTAGTAAAATGGATCTTTGTAGTCGAATGAACCTTTGTTGATGAAGTGTCCTTAGGCGTAGAAAAGACAAGAAACCAAGTAGTACTTATGCGTAAAAACACCAAAAGATACGCGTAACAATAAGTAGTTCTGGCGTAGGATTTAACTTACGCGTAAGTAAGATAAAACACTAAAGTTATGCGTGAGACAAAAGTTAGGCGTGAAAGTTAGGCGTGGGATTACCTTGTCGTAGACCTAAGTTTACACGTAAAGTGAATCTTATCGTAGGATTTCTCGCGTAAGCTTATCTTATGCGTAAGTTTAGGGTTTTGCTCAAATGATCTTTTACACTTCAAGTGCAAAAGATATCCAAAGTCGGCGTATTTTCGGACTTATCCAAGTAAGAAAACACGGAATAAACCAGGAAAATGAAGATCAAACCAAGGAAAAATCTTACGCGTAATTTTAGGGTTTTGATACGCGTAGAATTACTCGTAACTTTGATTTTGCCCAAATGTGTTTCTAAACCGATTTTTGTTATGGAATAGCTTCAATAGTACCAAAAGAACACAAAATGTGAATTTTGATGTACCAAACGCTAAACGGGTTACGCTTAGAATGACACCCTCGAACAAAACAAGCTTAAAAGCGTAGATCCACGCGTAAAGTTTGAAACTTTTGCCAAAAACAAGTATTTTAACACCTCAAAACATTGAAAGTACAAGAATCTTGGATTAAAAGTGTAAAAACGAGTTTTAAGAGAGCCAAAGATTGCGTTATCTTTACGCGTAAGACCCAAAACCAAAAACTTCAAAACAAAGTGTACACCCAACTATTTGACGATTGATACCATTGTTAGGTCACTAGTTTTACAAACACAAGTTATAGAGAAGAGATGAAGGCGGATGAACAAGTTATCACACACACACACATAATAATACGGTTAAGGCAAAGAGTGAATGAAAAGAAAACTTGAACAACCAACCCTCAGTGAGGTTATTACATGGTTTATATAGGCGAGCTAGGCAACACCTCTCCTTCCCTATTCCTTATTGGGCTTGGGCCTGAACATGGGCCTACATAAAACGACCTTAAACAAACATAAAGGCCATAATAAAGCTACCTATTACATATGAAATATAAATACTTGAAATCTTTGTTAGGAGTGATTCCAATAATAATAATAATAATAATAATAATAATAATAATAATAATAATAATAATATATATATAATAATAATAATAATAATAATAATAATAATAATAATAATAATAATAATAATAATAATAATAATAATAAGTAATAATAATAATAATAATAATAATAATAATAATAATAATAATAATAATATATCTTCATTGGATTAGCTTTTCTATATAGCGAGTAGTGGGAGCCAGGTTAGTATCTTGGTTTCCCCTAACTTCTAAAATCTTTTGAGTTTCTAATAAAGTGATGTTGATTAAAAAATAAAAATAATAAAAATAAAATAATAATAATAATAATAATAATAATAATAATAATAATAATAATAATAATAATAATAATAATAATAATAATAATAATAATAATAATAATAATTAAAATAATAAAGTATAAAAGTAATTGCAAAATACATCCATCTTATATGTAAAAGAGTAAACTGCAAAATACATCCCTCGTATGAGTAAAAAGACCAAAACAGCCCTCCTTAGGCTCCCGTTAGCAGTTAACGAAATTTTTTTTGCGTCGTTCATCCTTATGGATGTATGTTGGTAAACGTTTGACTAACGAAGGATGTAAGGTGCCAATAGTTTCTGACAGGGATGTAAGGTCTCGAAAATTGCAAACCACGAGGATGTATTTTGTAGTTTACTCTGTTTTTTATTAGTACTCTAACGCCGCGTTCCTGAGTTTTATTTTTTTTAAATGCGAAAAGAAGTTGAAAGAAAACAAAATAAATTCGTTTTTCTATTGTTTTTTATGAGAGAAGAGAAAAGAAAAGAAAAGAAGTACAAATTTGGCTAAACTTCTCTAAAAAACTTTCTTTTCAAAAGTAAGATGATTTGGAGAGAACTTATATTTGAAAGATTTCAATAAATGCAATTTACTTAAATAACCTAATATAAACATAACTTTTGAAATAATAAAGGGTATAATTGTAAATTTACCGGTTATCTCTTCTTTTCTCTCTTAAGTCGAGAACATAACATAAAAAATTAAATTTCATTCACCTCCTCTTTTTTTCTGCCCATTTTAACTCTTTTCTTCTCTCCGTCCATCTCAAAAACTTGGGAACATAGTGTAAGTGTTTGTGGGGTATTTAATGGGGTATATTTGTATAAAAAGAGTATTTTAGTGAAAGGTGAGGGGAAAGTGACCAAAACGGATGTATGACGAGTGAGAGTGAGTGAAAATGAGAGGAGAAAGAAAGTTGAGGTTGTACTGAGATAGCGGTGAGTGACTCACCCACCACTACTTTTAGTCTAATTGATAAGTTGATAAGCACAATTCCTTAATAAAATAGGAATCATGAAATTTAAAATCCGTTTGGTTTATAAGTGGGTTTGTATTAAGATTTGAATTTGATATAAGATTTAGATTTGGTATAGGTTTAGGAAAAAGAAATTATATTTACATAAATATATTTTATAATAAATTTTAAATAAAATAATAATTTTTGGTAATAAAAAAATAAAAAAAGTGGTACTATATAATAGAATGTCTCACGTTTATAAAGAGAGTGAAAAATACAATGACCCACACAAATAAAAAATCCCTGCAAAACCTATGAATATAACTATCAATTTTGATTTCGAACAATCATTCATTTAAAGAGCAGTTTATACAAACCCCTTTATAAGAGATTTTTAATCATTACACGCATTAAAAATTTACTACGATATACATCACGATTTTTACATTTTAACCAAAACCACTTATTGTCACATCAGGGTTCTTATAACGCATCCTTTCCTTTAATTTTAAAGCGGACCAAACATGCTATTAATATCAAAACAATATTAACATCAAACCCGATCCGCCCGAGAGTTGGGTAATGAGGCGCTTGTTAAGCGATATTATATATAAAGTGTCACCGTTGATAAGATATAATGCGATTATTTATCTAAACATTTTAACGTATTACTCATTTAAGATATTTATCATCTAAATACTTTTATTTTTCGTGAAAATATGTCTGTATACATATAATTATTAACAGAATAAATTTTGAGGCTTTAAAATTATATGAGGCGCAATGGCCATTTCATCTTCACACCCTCAAAGACACGCGATATTGAAATTGGCTAAACATAGAACATGTATGTTGGTCATAGCTTAGTCCAAAACCAATGGCATAGGATGAAAAGAACACAATTGGGCCGGGTGATGTAATGGAGAGTTGGGACTTGGTGAGTTTTTTGTGCACGAGACCAAGTGAAGTTGACGGAACCCAAATTAAGATTTCACAGAATATTAGAATGTTCGATTAATAAGTATTTTTTTTAATGTTTGGATCACGACAACACAATGTACTTGAGACAAAAAATCACTTAAATACACCAACAATCAAACCAAAAATCACCAAAAGTAGATTTGTTCATAGCAACAACCATTACAAAACAGAGTAAACAGAGCATGTCAACAAACCAAATTACTCATACTTTCATAACATCACATTAATTATTCATAAAAACATCTACCACCCTAAACACGTTCCATTTTAAATCCTAATACATTCAAGCAACTTGAACTTGGATCAATTTAGGCTTCTTAGGCTCAGGTGGAGGCAGCTTCTCAACAGTAACAGTCAACACTCCGTCTTGACAAACAGCCGAAATCTTTTCAATATTCGCGTTTTCGGGCAAAGAAAACTTCCTCATAAACTTGCCCATCCTTCTCTCCATTCGAACATATTTCACACCTTCTTTTTCTTCCTCTTCACGTTTCCTCTCACCACTTATCACCAACACATTGTCGTCTTCAACTTGAACCTTGATATCACCTGATTTCAAACCTGGCATGTCCACAATGAAGACGTATGCGTTTGGATATTCCTTAACATCTGCTGGTGTTGCCGCCATTGCTCTTGCATCGCGAACGTAAGTTTGTGTTGGTTCGGATTTGGTTGACTTGCTGTTGGTTTCGTCGAGGATGTGATGGAGGTTGTGAATAAACAAAGGTGAATCTAAGCCCATGAAGATGTCCATTTTTTTGTAGTGCTGGATTATGGAATTTGAAAGTGATTGAAGATTGTTTGAATTAGCTAACTGAGATGTTTTTCAATTGCAATGCCATTGGATATTTGGTGTTTCGATGGTGGGTATATTTATAGGGAACGAGAAGATGTTTCTGGAAAGAATCGGAGAAGAGGAAGGAGTAGGTTCTAGTAGTTTCGGTTAACGTCTGGAAGATTTGATACAACTTTTAATATTGATCTAAAAGATATTTTTAGAACATAACAAGGTGGAAACCCCCCGCCGCGTTGCGGCGGAGTTTTTTTTAATTTTTTTTTATTGTCGTACCAAATTTGAGACTTAATGGATACTTTCATTAATATTGGCAATTAACTCACAAATTTGTAATGTGCAGGTAGCTTGCTTACAATAATCAAGATCCTTGTCAAAAAAGCGCACATAAACTGCTGACTTTGTCTTCATCCTTATTGAAGATGCAATTTTCAGAATCGAAAGAACATTTATGGCATGGTTGGCTGCAAGTACGAATATGTATTTTCGGTTCAGCCTCAGCAACAACGGTTACAAAAGACCCACGTCACCTTGATTAATCAGTTTCTGTAACCACTAAGTACAGCACATGTCAAATTACCCGTCTTTCCACATGACTGGTGTCGCGTTTGCGAAAGACTGAATGGCTCTTTCAAAACTATGTTCCCTTCTAAGAAAATATAGATAAACCACTTTTTTTAATGATTTTCAAATACTATATTTTGATAATCATCCTTGTGCCTATGCTATGGTTAGATAAGCTACCACATAAGACAATTTCAAAGACCATTGAATTCATTTAGCTACTATACACAGTTGCTAAATATCAGTACAACTCCAAAAATATTCCACTAACATATAAAATCAAGCCTAGCCGAGTCTAATCAATTCCGGAAACCGGATTTTATTCCACACAGAGCATAACATATGATAATCATAGCTAATTCGATAACACAAACATCTTACATTCTCCGACTTTATGATATAGTAAGAAAAAAACTTTGCTATTTTCATCATTTTAAATACATACTATCCAATACAAATCATTATCAACTATAGGTTTACACATACCAAATCCTGTGTATAAAGTATAAACCATCGATTGAATGCATTTATTCCGATAACGCTGGATACTCTAATGTTTGTGCTTAAGTAATTAGTTTCAGGGGCAGCGATCAGCGCTATAAGTATAATCAAAGGCATACATAACAGGAATGGAATATATAGTTGGGCTTAGGTATGTACCAAGGCTGCAAACAAATCTGGACGTGCAATGCAAGTCAACACCCTTTCTCTTGCAATTGCGGCTTGCGCTTTCAGGTACCTGAATTCAAATTACCTAATAAGTGCAAAAAATAAGGTTAAACAAATCACGACACACAAAGTAACTTTTTTGCATAAACGACACGATTTCACAACAGAAGCCAAAATAATAAATATTATACCTCAAATTGACACTGCAGCTGACACTGTGTTCAGGTTCATCAACTGCCTGTAAAACAAAAACCAAAACCATAAGCTAATTAAACCACTATATCCATGATTAGATATCATTGCAATTATTACATTACAAAGATTAGCACAAACCAGAAATTAGGGTAGAAGCAAGTATGCAAACACATATTCATGAGTATAAGCAGAAGTGGTATTGAAATATACACTTTGTATCTTGTTGAGCTCTGAACGCTGCTGGTATGACCCTGTCACTTTTGTTTTCAGCGTCTGAGAGCATCTTTTGGCAGTTCTTTCCTGCATGTTCGGCACCTGTAGTGGTACAACGGTTTGGTTTCTTGGATCCTGAAGAAGGTTGCTTCAGTAAATCTCAGAAATAATCTAAAAAAGAAACTTAGAGATGAGGAAACTACAATGAGTAACAAATAATCCCGACCTTGAGGTGTGACACTGCTTCAAGCCCCATTCTCAACTGACGTCATGGGTCACCAAAGAACCAACTGACCGTCGTCCTTGCACATATTCATGAGTATTGGCCCAACTGGTGGTTCGAATAAACCTGCAGAAAGAACATATTCAGAAAAATATTGGGCAAAAAAAAAGAATCGGAAAAAGTATTCACAGAACTATATTCATAATTATAAACACTTTCGTATGTTTCACCTAAGAACTTAAGGAGTAGAGCGTAACTCTATAATCAGATTTGCTTCCTGTAGTAAATTTATCATAACTAATTACCTATACTGCTTAACAATCTAGGGACCTTCAAACAAATACTACCAAATTTATATACAAATACATAAACAAAACCAAACATGAGTAAACAGGTCCCTTTTCGTCGGAGGAACACTTGCAGTTAATTTAATACAAAGGACGTCGGAACAGCTGCAGTTAATTCACTCCATTCATCTCCGGAAAGAAGAGTCGATCGAATTTGCTTATTTGTTCTCCACAATAAGGGTTCATTTAACACATTGCAACAAACTGTCTCCATGATTTCTTCTAGTTTTAACAGCACCATTTTCTATACATTAAATTGTACTCAAAATAGAAACCTGAAAGTATGAAGTTCTTGGAACTCACCTTATGCTGATGCATATTCCACTATTTGGTCGGGTTGTCTGTTTGAATCTGCCTTGAAAACCTCATGCTCTACTTAACAGTTGGCCATCAAAACAACCTGATGAAGCAAAAAGCCAGCAAATTAGTAAGTAGCTGAGTCGATGTAGTGGAGATAACCATATAGATTCTGAATTTTTTTATATGTCTGGGCAATAAGACTAAGTTTGTGATAATAAACAACAACGGAATAACAGATTATCAGCAACCAAACACAGAATTTATATAAGAGTTATACTAATCGTAACAATTATAGAAAAACACATAAACATCATTGATGATGTTTATGTGTTTTTGATGATGTTTATGCGTTTTTCTATAATTGTTATGATGTTTATGTGTTCTTCCGCTGCAGCAATGTTGTGTTGTAATATGGATAAGAGTTATAAACGTATACCCAGTCATGATATTAGGAACGTCTTATGAAAAATGATGACAATGGTTATCTACTGAATGACTCAACATATGGAAGTAACATTTCATTCGTATGAATATCTGATGATTGCACTCTTCGCCTTATAATTGATCAGGTTATTCTATAATATACGGAAGGCTGGCACGACAGTTACGTTCCCCTACCATTACGATGAAATAGTTGTGGTAACCGAACAAACGCAGGGAATGTGAGCACTAATGTCGGAACTGGGTCTATACTCCTGATGTTATTAATGGCTAAAAAGCTTAGCAAAATACATTCAGCATATCCAATAACATCATATCCAAAAAAAAAAAAAAAAAAAAAAAAATAAAAAAAAAAACCCTTAAAAAACGACATCAAAAACATACTGGGCCAGCTTCCAGCTTCCAATATTTGAGCTTCGAAACAAATACCTAGTCAGAAAAAAATTATCTAAAAACCAACATATTATACCGAAAATGAAACAAAAAAAAAATCGTAATCATAGTAACCTTATCTGTTATAGCATAAACATGAGAAACAAATCAATATTTTTCCAGTTTTCATAACAAATATTTCTACGATATATAATTACCCCTTTAATACAAACCGTTACCAACTCCGTCGTAGGCCAATTCTGCTTCTGCTACATGCTACGTATACATATTCAGCGGCGTTGTTGTGTTGGTCGTTGAAGATCTAACTTTCTTCTCGCCTCTTCTAAAAAAGGCGGTTATCTAAAGTACAGGATAACCATTTTCCGACCTTGGAAAAAAAATGGTAACGATACACTTATTTACGCCAATTACTGAACTTAGGAAGTTGGCTAAATGAAGTAAACCGTTAACGTTTGTTAAACCGCAGAAGCTAATCTTCTTCGGTTTCGAAAGAGCGGTAATCAAAATTTAAGGTGAAATACTATGAGATAACATGTTACCTCGAATTCGATATGGCAATTGTTTAACCCACGTTCCTTGACCAAGCCAATTTCCGCAACAATCATGCCTCCTAAAGGTGATTCAAATACAAAAAGAAAATATCACAATGGGAATAAAAAATAAACATTACGAAGTATTTTATAAGGTAGTTCGACATAGAATGTTTAGGTTCCATTTCCTTTATTATTATAACAAAGCAATAGAAAGAATTAATAAGAATTAAAAACATGTTCAACAAACGGTCTCTATATAGACAAATTTAAATGGACCAAGAACTGTAAAAAAAAATACGTTTCAACAATTTGAGAAGAGAAGCAAGGTCAGTGTCAATCTCCGACGACATAACCAAACTGTCAATTCCCAAGTTAATTAACCAATACTAAGATTTCAAAATAATCAAAGTCTAAAAAAGCGACGGGTTTATGAAAGTTAATTATCTCAGTGACCAACAATCAAAAACAAAAATTAACACCGCCCCTAACATAAAATATTTCTAGTACAGTACCAGTTTATTTCTTTACTCCTCATGAACCGGTAGTTGCTCCATCCGTATTGCCCACTCCAACAGTCCTAACCTATTTACCGAAAACACATAATCAAAAACCCAAACTGAAACTGAAAACACCATGAAAATATAAGAACATTGAAGAGCATAACCTCATGCCTTTATGAACTTTTGGTCAAGGTTTTAGCAGATTTTCAAAATCAAAAGTTGGTCAAGACCTTCCTAAGATTTTGAGAAACCCAAAGCGTTACTCATGCTTATCCACAACCAAAACGGAAGAAATAAAAATACTGTAAAAAACAATCGGGCCTTAACAAAGTGTAGAACTTCAATATCAACATGAAATAAGGAAACAACTTACCATTTTCTTTGACAACCAAAAATCATAGATCCAGCAGAAGGAAGTGTAAATTTCTTCCAGTAACCCTAATAATTGATTGAAAATCCCAGGAGCTAATACCACCCAAAAAAACATGGACATAATTTTAAGGCGGTAGAATGTGTAGGAAGAGATGAGAATATAGGAGAAAGGCGGTGGCATCTTGTAGAAGGTACTGGTAGGATACTGGATGTTTATCCTCAGGGTGGTAAGAGCATTGGGCCAAGTTCACACCTACCGGGCCAGTTACTTGGGCCACTTTCAATTCCGGCACCCAGTTTAAAGAATTCCACCGACCAACCGACCAAACCTTTAAAAAAACCCACCGACCTAGCGGATTAGTATATATATAGAATATCGGTTAGGGCTTAGGAATCCATAAATTCGAACATTGTTATATGTTACGAGTAAATATAATCAAATTAAAAGCTACTTATATTTTTCTGCCAGAGAACAATACAGCTTAGAAACATAATTGAACGATACATAAATAAAAGCGGTAATTTGCATCTAAAATTGCAAAAATAGGTTTTATGAATTAATTTGTAAAAATTTGAGCGCATTTCTTTTTAAATAGGCACGTATGACACTTTTAAAATTTAATTGGGCATCAACGGATACATGTTTTCATTCAATTAAAAAACCTTGCATTTGTTTAAAAAATTTGTAAATATAATATATTTAGTTATTTAAAATATAAATGAAGTGTTAGATTCGAGAGATTCTTTTCGTCGTTTTGAATCTTTTTAAAATGATTAAATATACACGAGTCCGCATTATCCGTACTGTTTAAGCTGTGGCTATTCGGTCTGAACCGTTTGGACCCATCGCTCGACCCGGTCGCTTTACCACCTCCACTTATATAACACATGTTATCATGAAAAATGTAAAAGCATGTATTTAAATTGCCACATTAATATTGTGCTTTAATACATAAATCCAAAAATTAGCGAACATCCCTTCGTAACGCGGCGGACTCCTCGTTTTAATTATTGTTACTTTCATAATAAAGAAAAGGTTTTCAAAACAATATCATTAACATAAAATAACATATATGTTCATAGCTAAAAGTTAAAGCCTGCATAATTGAGCATATAACAAGTTAAACCTTTTATATAAAATATACGAAAATCCGCGACGACGATATATATAGCGGCAAATAATTTACAAACTTGTAGTTTTATATAATTCGGATGCAACATTTAAGTGTATGATTTGTAGTAATTGCGAAAAAATAATCTATAAATTAGAGTTGAAAAGCATAAAAGTTTGATGATTAAAAAATTTAAACTATTAATTTAGTGATTGATATTGTTAACATTTTAAACTAGAGTATATTAGTAATTGAACTATACTCATATTTTAAGTTTTGAGCTAGTAGAGATTACTTGTTCCTAAATAAAGCATACCAAACTATAATATGTGTAATTAATATTGATTGTACAATATTTAAATGCGACCGAGCCTTGATGGTGATCGAAGGGTATGAGGTGATATGCTTGCGCCAAACTTGTAGCCAATCTGCAATAAGAAATAATAGACACTTCGTTAAGTGATTGCGCAGGATTGGACCTGCGAACCACCTCCGGCGTGAGAGTAAGTATGTGATATGTGTTGTAAGTAATATGGAGTATGTGGAATCGTGTTAAGTTAACATACCATTGAAATGACTCGTCCAAACTATTTATAGGTGAAGAAATAAGCTTGGAGAGTGTTAGCACACGTTTGGAGATCATGGGGCGTCCCATGATTTGTGGTAACCGCTGGGGCTTCATCCCACTCTCTGCCTTGGCGGGGAAGCTAAGGAGATAGTGAGCGTGGGGAAGACCAGTCAAGGTTCTTCTTTGTCTTGGTGCATGAGAAAGACTCAGAAGGCATAGGCCTTGGTGGC